>CM065705.1:3238372-3240872 GCA_017654935.2 Phymorhynchus buccinoides | reverse complement strand
GGACAGGGTCTAGAGATAATCTTGAACTAGTTGAGCAATATAGTCAGAATACTTAGGATTTCTATTAACGCTATTTTCAGCATTTTAGGTTTTACACCCAACACTTTCACTTAAGGCTTTAAGGGGCACCCTGACGGATGGGGTTTTGCAAGAAACGCGTCGAGATCACCAGGAAAACACCCTTTACAGAGATCGCATCACTCACTTTGCTCTGTTTTCCTAGAACTCAACCCGTCAAATTGACGATTCCTCTTTTCTAATAGTCGCCTGAGTCGCTCAGACCAAATCACAAAATTTCCACAATACAAGCCTTTTTATTTACAGTTTACCAAAAGGAGTTTCGCTCACAACAAAGGAAATAGCTCCTTTTTTTTTTTACTGCGCTACAAATGTTACACCCGTGCGTGAGGGGAAATATTCAACATTAACAAACAAAGTGTATGACTATGCAAGCGCATGAGAATGTTCGTGTTTCTCTCTCTCTCCAAATTATCCACACCTCACGACACAGACGAACAATCAACAACAGTCCACAAAAGCAGGTAGAATTCAATCCTGGTCAACTATTAAATCAAAGAAAGTTTCACATTCAATTATCATTCATCATCAGTTCACTCTCCACACTAAATATAAAATTCCTTCGGGTGTTTCGCCTTTTCTTAATATTCCTAGAAAAGGGAAACTATTTCAATAACACATTTTCTTAATTAATCCTCAAATTGTCTCCCATTTGAGTTTTCCAAAACCATCTCCATTTACAAGTACACAAGTAGTAGGTTCCTTCGTAGTTATCCAAAACTAACTCATTTCATCTACTACTCAATCCCACAAACCAAACTGGCAGTAAATAACGCAGGTGCTCCCAGTGCACTCCTGCCGTTATCTCTTTAACCAGGCCCGCCGGTGCAGAACGAAGTCGCGTCTGCCCGCGTGCATCCCGGTGTTGCCGACTCTGTCACTTTGCTCCAGACCGCCGCACGGAAAGGAAAGTCAGCGCGTCAAAGGAGATGGGGCCCATGCCACTCCACTCTCCTAGCCAGCCACAGAAGCTGAAATGATCGATACCAACCATATACAAGCTATCCAAAATATGTACGTGTTAACAGCCCACGAGACTTACCAACCAAATAGTCTCCTGTTAACAAAGAACAAACCACCATCAAAATGGAACAAACTGATTATTACCAAACAACAACGCACTCAACACAACACCTTGGAACCTGCACTCTATCATTGACTTCTTCCAACATTCACAAAGAGTAATACCTTTGACACACCACCTTGACGTCTATCACAACCAAGTAACGAACTCACCAAACGAAGCCAAAAATTAGAATTCCATACAAGGAATGCAACAACTGTATTCATAGAAATAACAAGAGAGTAAACCCATAGGTACGAACCTGCATCAACAGCAGCTTACAAAAACATAAGTGAGTTGCCCCCGGTCCACATCCCAAAGCTAACAGCTGAGGACCAAAAAAACCCCGATGTGTCCAGTTCAAGACAAACATGGCAACTGAACTCAACTGAACGAAATAGGTCAATACACATCTGCGCGTCACGTGATACGCATACTGCGCTGAGGTTCCAAACCAGAAATATGGCATCACAAAAAACGCCCAAAACACTGCGTAACAACAAAGAAGAAAAAGCTTCAACCGCTCTGAGTGTCCTCCACCCACCCCGTCCAAAATGGTTTCTCTCTCCGGCAACTCCACCAAGAAGGAATCGCCGTTTTGACGGTTTGAATTCTAGGAAACCAGAGCAAAGTGAGTGTTCCGATCCTTGAAAAGGCATTCTTTGTGGTGATCTGGACGTATTTCTTTCAAAAACTCATCCGTCAGGGTGTCCCTTTAACAGACTTTGACTAGGGAATCACTTTTGAGATCGCTAGAGGGAGTCTTTTGTCTGGCAGTGCATGCATTATGCCGCCTTGTTTCTCGGTGTCATTGTCACAATTGAGAGATTGGAAAGAGGACAGCGTGCAAATTATGAAGTTTTGTGGAGCAAACGCACGTTAATATATATCCAGTGATTGCCTGCTGCATAAAGGCACAAGTATCAGTGATGTACCAAGGATTGAAAAGTAACAGGACAAATTGTCCTGAAACAAGATACATCGATAGGACAATGTCCTGGCTCTTGTAGCAATCAGTAAGACGAAGCATGCCAGTGTTAAACATTTAATCAGACATTTTGTCCTGACAGGGGAGAACACAATATCACATTCTCAATTTTAATAGGTCAATGGCCTATGACCGGGGCCTCGGGACATCACTTCTAAGTATGACGACTTAACTGACCATTCTTCTTCTTCTTCTTCTTCTTCTTCTTCTTCTTCTTCTTCAGATTGGGGATGTTTATCCTGCCCCACGCCCAAAGTCTTCGTTTAGACTGCAATTGGCGCACATGATGCATGCTGTCATCCATTCCACCAGCACAACACGAATAGTGGAATGGGCTTTAACGTGTGCGCAAGATCTTGTGCATGCTCGCA
>CM065705.1:3205872-3213372 GCA_017654935.2 Phymorhynchus buccinoides | reverse complement strand
AGCCTGTCATTGGTTTATAGCAGTCGACACATCACAAGATGATGTTCCAAATGTACAGAACAATCACGCGCCGATTACAGCATTATCACATGCCGGACATTCCTAACCTTGCTCATGATAGGAAAGGCAAAACCGTCTTCAAAGGGAATTGACCGTGGTTGTCACTTTCTCATGGTGAGGAGGGTAGATAGAGGGGGAGGGGGGGGGGTGAAGGGAGATAACCTCTGTAGGGGTTACATGCCGACCGGGGACAAAGAGACAACTCCCTTAATCGGCGTTCTCTTTGATGGTGGATGGCAATTAACGTGGCGGCCGGACAGAGAAATGAAAAGGAGAGGGGGGGGGGGGGGTGTAGATAAGAACTAAAGAAAGCGGGTCGCGCGGGACACTTACGTCACACCAAGAACAGATTGGAAGACTAGGCGTTGCCTAAAATCTTTATCCTTGAAAAATAAAGTTAAAGTTTTCAAGTCTCTCTCTCTCTCTCTCTCTCTCTCTCTCTCTCTCTCTCTCTCTCTCTCTCTCTCTCTCTCTCTCTCTCTCTCTCTCTCTCTCTCTCTCTCTCTCTCTCTCCAAATGACCAAATGACAACTTTTTCGTTGCCACTGGGTTTAGCGTGTGATAAGTGCATGGGCACACGGGACCTCGGTTTATTGTCTCATCCGAAGGACTCCACATTCAGACCGTAAGGCCTAGTGCAAAGTGAGAGGAAAAATCCCTTGTACCCAGGTTCGAACTCGGGTTCTCTTGACACGAGGCGAACGCGCTACCACTGTGCCACTCTACACTGTTTCTGGTGGCAGAGCTTTTGCCTTTTTTACTTGGTGTAATCTTTCTCTGAACTAATGGCATTTTACCGTGTTAACTTCTCACTGCATGCTGTCTTTTTTGTCACGTTGGCAACTGATTTCAGTTTTGACCCACTACGATGTAAATCCGTTTAACGTCCTCCGACCTGGAACAGGTACATATGGGACATTTGTAGATAGATATATATAGATAGTGGGTCGATCTTGGAGGTACTGCAATACCAGGAAAGATAGACCCTTTACGATTCGGGGCCTTGATGGTTCTTGTACCACGCTTTTCAGGGGTCTGGATGTCAGGCTGAAAAAAATCCTGATGATTGCAATGCGTCTTCTGAGATGAAAGCCAGTTTAACTGTAAGATGGTGATTACTATATTAAGAAGAAAGGGAATGGAGAAAGCTAGTAGTACCTTCTGCTAGTAAAGGAGAAAGCTAGTAGTACCTAGTAGTACCTTCTGGGGTTTTTTGACCGACTAGACTTTCTGACATATAAAGCCCTGGACTTTTTCTCCAGAATTCCCGGCCGACTGACTGTCCCTTCGTGATTTTCACACCGTGCCAGAGATGGGCATCGGGAGGCAGGGTCAGTCAGGTCAATGCACATTGTGTGTCCTACACCGGGGACTGTTGGTTGGGTTGGGGATTACTGTCTGGGGAGAGGGGGGGGGGGGGGGGGGGAGAGAACACTGAACACAGTGGTTTAATGAATAGGCCTTAGGCCATGTCATGGTGGGCGGTTACAAAAACAAAAATTTTGGGCGGTTACCACTCCAAAACACGAAATTTTTAAGGGTAAACACAATGCAATACACACACACGCGCGCGCACACGCACGCACACGCACACGCACACGCACACGCACACGCGCACACACACACACACACACACAATTACGCGCACACGCATGACTGAGAGAGAGAGAGAGAGAGAGATGAGAGAGAGAGAGAGAGAGAGAGAGAGAGAGAGACAATGACAATGACAATGACAATGACAATGACAATGATTTATTCATTTAGGCCTTTGCCCCTCATGAAGGGGGGTACAGGATAAACAAAACATCATAAATTATACAACTGATTATGATAATAATATATAATCCCTTGAGATAGAGAGAAAGAGAGAGAGAGAGAGAGAGAGAGAGAGAGGAGAGAGAGAGAGAGAGAGAGAGAGAGAGAGAGAGAGAAAGAAGAAGGAGGGAGGGAGGGAGAGAGAGGCGTAATAGTGCACGTGTGCATCGTTATCATCATCATCTTCTCTTCTTTTTTTTCATCATCATCGCTATCAGCATCACCATCTTCTTCTTCTTCTGCATTATCATTATCATCGTCGTCATTATCATCCTCATCTTAATCTTCTTCATCATCATATTTTTCTTTACATCATCATCTTCTCCTCCTCCTCCTCCTCCTTGGCCCATTCTGCTGTCTCTGCAGTGTTCTGTTGTGAATGAAAGCAGACGATGGTTCGCCTGACTTACCGTGTTTAATCTAATAAAGGGCTTCTGGCGCGTGCCTCGGGGATTCTGGGTAGGGGGTGGGGGTGGAAAGGGTGAAGGATCAGCAAGATCTGCTATGGTCAAGTTATCGTGCCAAAAAAGGCAAAAAGAATGAAAAGAAAATAGCAAAAAGCAGTACAAAGAGAAAAACACACACCTTAGTTTGGCTTCGCTGCTGTAGCAAAGGGTAATATAATGCAAGTGTGTGTGTGTGTGTGTGTGTGTGTGTGTGTGTGTGTGTGTGTGTGTGTGTGTGTGTGTGTGTTTCTATCTGTCTGTGTGTCTGCGTATTTGTGTGTGTGTGCGTGAGTGTGCGTGTGTGCGTGCGTGTGCGTGTGTGTGAGCTTGCATGCATTCTTATTGTGGCTGTGCATGGAGAGAGAGGAGAGAGAGAGAGGGGGGGGAGGGGGGGGGGAGAATACTAGAGGGACATTGAAGATACAAAGTATTCAGCTTAGTGTGAAAATCTTTGCTATGTTTTTGTTTGTTTTGTATGGGCATACTATCTGCATAATTCAACAACTTATTATCAACTCGGGTGTCATCTATATCGCTTATAGTGATACAAAAACTTATGTCTTCTGTTACCCCCCCCCCCCCTCCTCCTCTCTCTCTCTGTCTCTCTCTCTCTCTCTCTCTCTCTCTCTCTCTCTCTCTCTCTCTCTCTCTCTCTCTCTCTCTCTCTCTCTCTCTCAGTGTCGTGTCTTGTGTGTGTGTGTGTGGTGTGTGTGTGTGTGTGTGTGTGTGTGTGTGTGTGTGTGTGTGTGTGTGTGTGTGTGTGTGTGTGCTTCTTCTAAATTATCTTCGGATGATCGTTAGCCCCGACAGAAGAAGTGTAATATTTCACCCCTTTCTGCTTGAGGCTTTTTTTACCCTCGCCCATATTCCTGGCATGAATTTTTATAGTGATTCATTATCTTTATTCATTACTTACCGCCTTATCAGCGTTAAAAAAGGGTGTGTTGGGATATATTAATTTGCACATGTGTGCGCTCCTCCCTCTCCCCCTCTCTGTCTCTCCCTCTCTCTCTCTCTCTCTCTCTCTCTCTCTCTCTCTCCCCTCTCTCTCTCTCTTTCTCTCTCTCTCTCTCTCTGACGCGCGCGCGCGCGTGTGTGTGTGCGCGCGCACGTGTGTGCGCGCGCACGTGTGTGCGCGCTTAGAATGTTCAACAAAAAGGAGTGTTTTTTGTTTGTATTGAAAAGAATGAAGGAGACATGTGTGCGCACAAACGCATAAATACACACGCGCACCCATGCAGAGAGAGAGAGAGAGAGAGAGAGAGAGAGAGAGAGAGAGAGAGAGAGAGAGAGACTTAGAGAAAGAAAAAGAAGATAGGCAGGCAGAGAGACAATGACACCGACAGACAGACAGAGAGAGACAGACAGAGAAAGAGAGACAGAAACAGACTGACAATGACGCTGAGAAAGACTGACAAATAGGCAGACAGAGAGACAGTGACACGGACAGACAGACAGACAACAAACAAACATTTAACCCTGCACTACATAGCCTGTTGCCCCAGTCAATCATCTTCTTTACACCAATCTTCCTCCTCCTCCTCCTCCTCCTCCTCCTCCTCCTCCTCCTCCTCCTCCTCCTCCTCCTCCTCCTCCTCCCTCCTCCTCCTCCTTCTTCTTCTGTAGAGTAATGACGTGATGAAGGGACAGACAGACAGAGAAATAGACAGACAGACAGCAAAACAAACATTTTACACTGCACTAGATAACCCTGTTGCTCCAGTCAATCATCTTCACTCTTCCTCCTCCTCCTCTCCTCCTCCTCCTCCTCCTCCTCCTCCTCCTCCTCCTCCTCCTCCTCCTCCTCCTTCTATAGAGTAAATGAAGGGATAGACAGACAGAGAGACAGACAGACAGACAGAGAGACAGCAAACAAACATTTTACCCTTTACTAAGTAACCCTGTTGCCCCAATCAATCATCTTCGTTACTCCAATCTTCCTCCTCCTCCTCCTCCTCCTCCTCCTCCTCCTCCTCCTCCTCCTCCTCCTCCTCCTCCTCCTCCTCCTCCTCCTCCTCCTCCTCCTCCTCCTCCTCCTCCTTCTTCTGTAGAGTAATGACGTGATGAAGGGATAGACAGACAGACAGACAGAGAAATAGACAGACAGACAGCAAAACAAACATTTTACACTGCACTAGATAACCCTGTTGCTCCAGTCAATCATCTGTACTATCCTCCTCATTCTCTTTCTTCTATAGAGTAATGAAGGGACAGACAGACAGACAGAGACGGACAGACAGACAGACACCAAACACACATTTCACCCTGCACTACATAACCCTGTTGCCCCAGTCAATCATCTTCTTTACACCAATCTTCTTCCTCCTCCTCCTCCTCCTCCTCCTCCTCCTTCTTCTTCTACAAAGTAATGACGCGATGAAAGGATAGACAGACAGACAGACAGACAGACAGACAGACAGACAGAAGCAGATGTGAAAAGAAAACCGAAGAAGACGACCCTGTGTTTGTTAGTCCAAAGACCGCCCCCATTATTTACTCTTCTGTCACAAGTTTGTTTTTTCTGTGTCTTTGGGGATTAGTACAGTCTTGGAGGGGAACAAATAATATAATACCCTCTCGTGTACCCGTTTACCTAGTATAGGTACCGCCTATCGCATACAGCCCCCACCTCCCCACCCCTCTTTCTCAACCCCCCTCCCTTTGCCTTATAGTAATTCTACAGCCAACGCCACACTGCATACGATTTGACCCTGTATCATCACTCTAATCACGATATAACGTCGCATGCGTTTTGTTTGGTTTTGGGTATTCAGTTGTTTTATTATTTTGAACCGGAAGTGTTTGATTGTTGTACTGTTGAACAAAGGGTGAATACTCTCTTTCTAATTAACACCTCTCCACCAAAGTTGATTTACGATATCAATCACCTAGCAGTGCGTGGGTCAGAACCAAAGTGAGACAAACAAAGCATCATTCTCGTAAAAAGACTGTGCCAAGTTCGCCTTTATGACCCTCCACCCACACAGTACACATCAACAATTCTTCTGTTCTGTTGGTTGACCTTTGCTTCTACGAAGATGGCTCATCGTTAAAAAGAGTTTATCAACTTTAATTCATGCCTTGTGCCGTGTTGCTTCAACCCCAATACGATGCGATTGTGACGAGGTTTGTGAGTCGTGATTCACGCGAAATACTTCCGTCTACAAACGACTCTACTATTTTCGTTCTTTCCACTCATGTAGACCGCAGTTCTACACGAATCACATCAAATGTCCGATACAAAAATAACATATTTTATCAGATTCGTGTACGGGAGACTGCCAATATAGCGAACATAACTAGAAGAATTTCATCAGATTTATTTAGACAGTAAAATTTCACGTCAATAATGCCTCACAAATATCAAAATCGGATCGTGGTGAATCGAATCGTATGAAGAAAAATCTGTTTAACGTCATCCGGTCTGAAACAGACACATATGGGACATTAGTAGATATAAAGAAGGTGGGAACGATCCTGGAAGCAATGCCCGAAGGCAGTGCAACACCAGGAAAGTCCCGAATTGTTAGCAATACAGATATTATTGTACGATGAATCGAATCGTATGCAGTGTAGCCGGCCCTTAAATAAGAGACTGACAGAGTTAGTGTTGACTTAAACCGAAATCAGAGAATTAAACGTTTTCTTCAAACAAAGACCAAAGACGGCAAGTTTTATTTATTGAAGTTAACTTACCCAGAGTAGCACATTTCTGACGACAGTATCTCGCCGACTCAATAACCGGTCCTCTAATGTTTTCTTTGGTGAGGCTAGTTATATCAAATGGAAAAGTAGAGATTTGTACCCGGCTCTTTTCTTTGGGAAAGACATTTTTGTCCCTTCTGTGCGAGTGTGTGGTTTGTGCGGGTGTGTGTGTGTGTTTTGTTTGTGTGTGCGCGTTTATGCACGCGCGTTTGTGTGTGTGTGTGTGTGTGTGTGTGGGGGGGGGGGTTCTTGTGTGTGTGTGTGTGCGTGTGCGTGTGCGAATACATTTTTGACATTCTCATATTTTCTACTGTTTTTTTGGGTGGGTAGGTGGTTATTCATTTATGTTTATTATTGTAAGCGCTTAGGGCTTGTTTAAGATTTTATAAGCACATATAAATGCTCATTATTATTATTATTATTATTATTATTATTATTATTATTTGCGAATATTTGACGCCTTTCTCCGTTTTTCTTAGTCAAAGACTGAAGACATTCAATTAACAATTTTCTTCTTTTTTAAATATATAAAGCATAATCTCTGGCGAAAGTTTCACCGACCTAAACTTGGATTTTCTCTAATGTTTTCGGAAAAGGAAGCGAACTGAGAACACGAGCCATTTAAAACAAAACACGCCGTCCTTGCAAACAGAAAGATCAAGCCCTGGACATAATAAGGAATGTTTTCAGATCTTCGAAATTAAGACAGTGTTTAAAGATAACTCGAAGATTGACACCAGTTTGACTGATACAGTTGGATACTTTCAGAGAAGGTGAGATTATTGTCCAATTGGTCAAAGACCCTTATGGACGGTCTTCCTGAAGACGGTAACGTCTTCCCGGGGTGTGGATACTTTTGTTCAGACAGCCTTCATATAGACTCTAGTTTTGGATTCAGTCTTCTGGAGTTAACAGAACGAAAAGAAACATGGATTGTGGATTGTTACTCCAAGTGCATTTTGTGTGGTGTGCGGAGTAATGGGTTAGCTGGAGACTGATCTCCCCTTTGCCCACGACGCCCTCTAGTGTGTGTTGTAGTGGTGAGTGTGTGAATTCCGCTGCAAAGAACGGTAACTCTTTTAGTGCTAGCATCTCCAAACGCAAAGATGGACGACGCGGAATTGTTGGCAGCAACAGAAGGAGGTAAATTTGTGTGTGTGTGTTTTGTGTGTGTGTGAGTCTCTCTCTCTCTCTCTCTCTCTCTCTCTCTCTCTCTCTCTCTCTCTCTCTCTCTCTCTCTCTCTCTCTCTCTCTCTCTCTCTCTCTCTCTCTCTCTCTCTCTCTCTCTCTCTCTCTCTCTCTCTCTCTCTCTCTCTCTCTCTCTCTCTCTCTCTCTCTCTCTCTCTCTCTCTCTCTCTCTCTCTCTCTCTCTCTCTCTCTCTCTCTCTCTCTCTCTCTCTCTCTCTCTCTCTCTCTCTCTCTCTCTCTCTCTCTCTCTTCTCTCTCTCTCTCTCTCTCTCTCTCTCTCTCTCTC
>CM065705.1:3168372-3195872 GCA_017654935.2 Phymorhynchus buccinoides | reverse complement strand
CAACATTATGGAAGATATGAAAGACGCACATACACGCATACGCGCACGCACGCACACGCGCGCGCACACACACGCACACGCACACACACATACACACACAGATTCAACAACAACAAAACTCAAACAAGTTTACTGAATAGGCCTTCTGCCCGTATTATGATAGGAAGGCAGGGTGAGGGAATTATGATGACATACAAACAGACACGAAAACCTGCTTCTACATACACATGCACAAACATGCATACTGGTATACACATTACAGTACACGTCGGATTTCCGGAGGTAGGAATAGTCTGCGTGACTAAGATCTTCTCTAAATGTCAATGTGTTTTGGTAGGACTCTTGTGCATGTGTGTGCGTGTGTGTGTGTGTGTGTGTGTGTGTGTGTGTGTGTGTGTAGGCCTATGTATGTGCTTGCATATCTTTGTGTCTGTGCAATGTGCGTGTTTGCAGAGACGGGGGCACAGACTCTCTCTCTCTCTCTCTCTCTCTCTCTCTCTCTCTCTCTCTCTCTCTCTCTCTCTCTCTCTCTCTCTCTCTCTCTCTCTCTCTCTCTCTCTCTCTCTCTCTCTCTCTCTCTCTCTCTCTCTCTCTCTCTCTCAGACTACTTCTTCTACTTCTTCTATAACAGTATAAGTGCACACCCAATGCTGGGGACTGTCTTTAGCCATGACAAGCTCCTGGCATAACATCATCAGTCCCCGAAATCCCCCTGAAGACGGAGTGCGGCTGCTTAAGTGGCGGGGCATCACCATTGCTTTTCAGTGTGGCAGACAATGCACTGACATGTTGCACGTGCCATAGTGTTGCGGCAGTGACAGCTCCCAAACAGCTGTCAGCGCCAACTCCGAGAGGCAATGCCAACACAAAGGGACAGGGGGAAAGGGGGGAAAGCACGATAACAAGACAGTTTGAAAGACCCACCACGCCACGTGTCAAAATCACGGTTTTCACGTGTTTTCCCTCTTATAGCTGGTAAACAATCTCTAAGATCCAGTACGTCACGTGTCAAAATCACGGTTTTCACGTGTTTTCCCTCTTATAGCTGGTAAGAAATCTTATTTTGACCTAGTGTTGCTCCCATACAAATTGTCTCTTGCACGAAAACGAGACATCACTTTAAAGAGCAGCCTCGATCGTATACGAGGAAAGTCTGAATGTGGGCCACACCGACCCAGAAAAAACCAAGGGACTTAATCCAGCTGGCTCAGTGGGTCTTTAAGAAATCTTCCAAGCATAAGAGGGAATGAGACACGTGACGTGGGGGGTCTTTAACCTCCCCTGTCTTATTCTTCTTTTTTTGTGTGTGTGTGTATGCCAGTCAGTCGTTTCCGACCATGACTGCCAGATAGCAGAGGGGGCAGATGCTGTTCTGGAGGGCTGGGCTAGAATTTGTTTATTGTGGAGATGCCTTGTCCAGGGTACATCCCTCGGCCAAAGGGATTTGAGGACTGCTGGCGTTAAGGAAGGTCCCCAAAGGTCATCCCATTCCCTTTGGCTGCAGCACCAGAGCCGGTACCAAGGCCCGCCCCCCTTCTTTGAGAGTCAAAATCTTCCACAAGAGACTAACCTGTGCCACGATGTTCCATTCGTGTAGAACATCATCTGTTGCACATCTCTCATGTCACTGTTGGCCCCTGCTATGATAAAACTAAAGCCATTTGAGTAAAGGGCCGTATCGCGAACGCGCACGTTCATGCATGTTCTTGTTTATATGAGCGCATACAGCGCACGCACACACACTTGCACGTGCGCGCACGCACACACGCACACAAGCACACACACACACACACACACACACACACACACACACACACACACACACACACACACACACTGTATGCACACACACACACACACACACACACACACACACACACACACACACACACACACACACACACACACACACACACACACACACACACACACACACACACACACACACACACACACACACACACACACACACACACACACACACACACACACACACACACACACACACACACACACACACACACACACACACACACACACACACACACACACACACACACACACACACACACACACACACACACACACACACACACACACACACACACACACACACACACACACACACACACACACACACACACACACACACACACACACACACACACACACACACACACACACACACACACACACACACACACACACACACACACACACACACACACACACACACACACACCACACACACACACACACACACACACACACACACACACACACACACACACACACACACACACACACACACACACACACACACACACACACACACACACACACACACACACACACACACACACACACACACACACACACACACACACACACACACCACACACACACACACACACACACACACACACAAACACACACACACACACACACACACACACACCACACACACACACACACACACACACACACACACACACACACCACACACACACACACACACACACACACACACACACACACACACACACACACACACACACACACCACACACACACACACACACACACACACACACACAACACACACACACACACACACACACACACACACACACACACCACACACCACACACACACACACACACACACACACACACACACACACACACACACAACACACACACACACACACACACACACACACACACACACACACACACACACACACACACACACACACACACACACACACACACACACACACACACACACACACACACACACACACGCGCGCGCACGCACACACACACACACACACACATAGAGGCAGGTGTGTTCCCAGACCTGATACAGATTGACACAGACAGTTAGCAGAAGTGAGGACGGGGCGAGAGAAAGCACGCTAACAATAGACCATTAGCCCCCCTTGTCTTTTACTTATCTTCCACAAATCATGCACCTGCACGCCCATGCACCCTACCTGCACTATGCGCACGTGCCAGCGCAATCATGCACATCTGCGCATGCTCACGTGCACGTACGCACGCACGCGTTCGTAAGTGCACACAGAAAGCGCGCGCCCAGAACGGTACCGATAAAGCACGATAGGCCTGGATTAAGCAGAAGCGACAGGGAAGGACAGTCGAGTTTTAAACCCCCTCTATCTTTTGTGTTTATCTTTGAAGAAAATGCCTCTTGCACACTTTCTGCACTTACGGTAATGCTGAGCACGTGCGCACATGCACGCGCATAGACGCACCGAAACACGCGCGCGCGTACAGACAGCAAGCAACAGTAGTAAGGTTGATACAAAAAATGTCATGGCGACGACGAAAATGGTGTTTTACGTCCTCTTGGTCTGAATCAGACACATATGGGACATTTGTAAATACAAATATGGTGGGAACAATACTGGAGGCAATGCCCGGAGGCAGTACGAAACCAGTAAAGTCCCGATTTTTTAAATTAATACAGATAGCTGTAGCGGTGACCACGCCTCGATTAAACCTCATCGGCTATGGCACCGCTTAAGTTAAAAAATGTCATAATTTATCTCTTCTGTTTGAGACCATTGCCACTGCTATTGTAGCCTATACAGTCATATCTCTTCAGTGTTAGACCAAACAGCCAATCGTTTGGGGAGTTCAGTCTAATTGACATACCGCTACCCGCGTTGAGCGTCTAAGGCGCGCTCATGGTTACACACCAAGATACCTGCCCCAATCTGCCCTGCCCATTCCTTGGGTGTGTGGATACCTGCCCCAATCTGCCCTGCCCATTCCTTGGGTGTGTGGATACCTGCCCCAATCTGCCCTGCCAATTCCTTGGGTGTGTGGATACCTGCCCCAATCTGCCCTGCCCATTCCTTGGGTGTGTGGATACCTGCCCAATCTGCCCTACCCATTCCTTGGGTGTGTGGATACCTGCCCCAATCTGCCCTGCCCATTCCTTGGGTGTGTGGATACCTGCCCCAATCTGCCCTGCCCATTCCTTGGGTGTGTGGATACCTGCCCAATCTGCCCTGCCCATTCCTTGGGTGTGTGGATACCTGCCCCAATCTGCCCATCCCATTTCTTGGGTGTGTGCAAGATGCCGAGTGTGATTGGTAAAACAGGTGTTCGAGTCTGTGGCCATTTTAGACCTCGCGCTGTTGTGTTAATCTGGGCTTTGCATCTGGCAACAGTTTAGTTACACCAAAGAGGGTTAAAAATAGATACTATCTTTGGTTACACCCAGTTTTGTGTGTGTGTGCGTGTGTGTGTGTGTGTGTGTGTGTGTGTGTGTGTGTGTGTGTGTGTGTGACCCGCCCAGTTAGTGCTTGCTGGATTTTTGTATCAGTATCGACTCATCTTTTGCTTTGTGTGTGTCTGTGTCATGACAATATGATAAATCAAGCAAAATAGGTCCACAGCTGAATGTCCCATGCACATATCGATATGCACGATTGCAGAGAGAGACAGACAGACAGACAGACACAGAAATATACAGACAGAGAGAGAGAGAGAGAGAGAGAGAGAGACAGATAGACAGACAGACAGACAGACAGACAGACAGACATACAGAGAGAGAGACAGAGAGAGAGACAGAGAGGGACACTGGACACTGGAAAACTAGGGAGAGGGAGAGAGAGACCCATCGTGCACTAGACTCAAACGTGATTATATATTTGTTTAAATATCAAACCTACGCCCACGGCTTATCTTTCCCTTTCTCTCTTTCTTCTTTCCTTCTCTTCTTTCTTCGTTCTGTTTTTCATCTCTCTTTCTCTCCAGACCCGATCGAGCTTCCAAGTCTGGCCTGGGAGCAGACGCCTGTTGAGACATTGGAGAAGGTTAGCACCGTTACAGGGCTCCACTGCTGTAACAGCGAGCACTCTGTCGGTTTTGTGCACAAAGGCAGGATAGACAGAAACAGAATTTCCAAGAAAGAAAGGAACACGAATAAAGGAAGGAAAACGAGAGAGAAAAAGAATAAAGAGATTGAAAGAGGAAGATAAGTGAAAAGGCTTGGGGGGGGGGGGGGGACAAAAGCGATTCGAAGAAAGAAAGCGGAAGAAAGAAAGGAAGGCAGGAATCATAAAGAAAGAAAGAAAAAGAGAAGAAAAGAAAGGTAAAAAAAATAATAATAATAAATTCAGATGGGAACAAAAAAATCAAGAACCAAACGAGGGGGAAAATACCACAATTAATGTTGTCATTGAAACAAGCTGCATGGTTTTGTCCTATTTTGCCGGGGCAGTGGGTGGATACCTCGTGCCTCCATACGGGGAGCTGGACGAGACCGCCCCCTCCACGGTCCCTCCCCGTGGGGATACCGGGGGGGGGGGTCTTTCGTAAAAAATAGTTCCTCCACCTTCTTGAAGTTCTGTGCTTGTAACTTCCTCTAATCTGCCACTCTCTTTGACTCTGCCTTTTCCCTTTGCTTTCTATCATCTGCTATCTTTCTGACTTATTGGCCGCATTCTGATGTCTTTAAAAAAAAATCTTCCAAATATTTTTTCCTCCGAAATCGGAATGTGTCGGCTGTACGCAGCGGGGAGACCAGTGGAAACTGAAAACCGGACACATACGTACCTTGCCCATTATGGCCTTATGGCCTGGGAACGCAGAATAAAAAGAAGTCCTATGTTTAAAAAATAATAGGAGTTAACTGGCTTTATGAATCATACCAATGAAAACTCCATTTGTAAAACAAAGGAAATGTTTAAGTGATACTTTTTTTACCCTCACTTTGCCAACGGTTTGAAAGAAAATCATTATCTTTTGAATAATCATGCTTTATGGAGAAAAAATATCAGATGCACTGAGAGTACGCTTTATATGTCTGGCCATTTTGGTGCGTCGAACCCGACATAAAGCGCATCAGCCACAGGATTCGGTGGAAGCCATTCTGCAAAGTTTTGTGGAGATCCGTTCAGTAGTTTAGGCGCTGTGAATTGAAACGTTATTTCTGATCACACACGCACGCACATGCACACAGACAGATAGACGCACAGGCCCTCAATCCGACTGTACCGTATTTTTCTGACTATAAGGCGCACCTTTGTATAAGGCGCACCCCCCAAATTTTACCCCATTATCAGATTGTCTTACTATATCTTCTTAGCACAAAAAAACACTCAATTAGAGGCTGGTAGATTGAGGTCCCTTTTATTAGAAACAAAACAAACGTTTCTGGCCATAAGCCCGTCTTCAGTGTGGCGACGACAAGAAGGTAGCAAAGTTGGAAAGAAAAACTGAGTAGAAATAGCTTTTTTTTTTAAAGAAGAGAGAGAGACTGAATACAATTCATATTAACCATGGAAAAAGGAGAGCCTACAAATGGTCCTAGTGGTCATTTATATTCTCAAGTATATCTTCTTACTATTTTATTAGTCACATTATAAGGCGCAGGGGTCTGATTCTAGGGGGAAAAGTATCTCCTTAGAGTACAACAAATACGGTAGTTTACTCCCAATCTTTTGAACCGGGAGTGGCAAAACACACACAATAATAATCAAAGTTGATTTGGATTTCTTCTTGTTCGATCGCTCACACAGTTTCCTGTCAATTATGAGCGCAGATGCTCCATGCTGCCGTGATGCGTCTTACTAAGAAATAGCTAGGCCCAGCAAGTCCGACTTCGGCTGGAGGAAATCTTTTTGAAAAGTGGTTCTTGAAAAAAGGCAGGAGAATGGACCGGTAGCTAAGGCAGATAGATGACAGTAGGCAAAGGGAAAAGGCAGAGTTAAAGAGAGTGACAGATTAGAGGAAGTTACAAGAACAGAACTTCCAGAAGGTGGGGGAACTATTTATACAAAAAGACCCCCCGGTATCCCCACGGGGGAAGTATTTGAATAGACGATTTTCGGAGAGAAAAAAACTAGGGGAGAGCACTTCGTGAAAATTAGAGTTGTTTACCACCATTACTCGGTCAAATACCACAGCAACAATGCAACAATGGCAGCGACTTGCAAACATTTTTTTAGAAAAATTAGGGGTGGCCAGTGGCCACAAACTGATCAAACTTGAAAAATGTGACGTAAATTTATAAATGACATTTTTTTAGAATGACGCACTGTGTTCTAATTGCTGTATGTCTGCTCAAACACACCATGATAGGCTACGAGAACTGATGGTAGAGTGACTTCCCCTGTTTGACCGATTGAAATAGGCAAGATCACTCCCACACACCATGAAATTACTCCCCTTAATTATTTCCGAACAATTCCTGTTTGAAAGCCAACACAAGCAACAAGAGATGACATGACAGGATGACAGGTCGCGGGGCTCTGTGAAGACGAGTTGAACAAAAGGAAAGAAAAGATGGAACAGTAGCTGTTTCGAAAGAGTAAAAAAGGGAGAAAAAGAATTAGAAAGGAAAGAAAAAAAGCAGGAGAGAGAGAGAGAAGAGAAGGAATTGAAAAGAATATCGGTGTGGCATTCTCAAAATGGATTTGTTCCCAACATGTCTGCGCATGTGCTAACTCGATCTTTATGACGTACCATCAAATTTTATCTTTTGTGTATTCGACACTAAATTGACCCTAAACCTATCCCTAACCCTATCCCTATCCCTAATCCTGTTCCTAACCCTAAGCCTATCCCTAACTCTTCGCACATGCGCAAACATGTTGAGAACAAATTGATTTTGAGAACGCCACACCGGCAGAAAATCCGATTTCAAAACACCGCCCACGTTTCTGCGCCGAGGACTGAGAAATGTCGTTACAACAACAACAGTACACAAGATGCGAACTTCAAGGAAAACAAAACAGAGCTTGACGAACAAACAGAAGAAAAGAAATCGATCCACACACTTCGCCTTGTAAATCTGTAATATATATATAGTATAAATAGCGTTCATATATAGTATGAAAGAAATCTCAGTGAATAGCTGAGTATATAATGTTCGCATCCAAGACATAGGGACAAAACAGTTTTAAACGATTATATCTCTCTCTCTATATAATCAAATATAATAAAGGACAAACCAAATAAAGAAACAAACAACAAAAAGACTGTTGTTATAAACAAAACTTGAAGTCATCAGCAACACGTTTCCGAATTGGTTGGTGAAAGTGTTTAAATTAAGAATCCAATTTCAAGGAATTGCTGACAGAATTTCATGGGTAGCAGAAGATATTAGGCTCCAAAGGATTATTGATTACCCGACACAGTATAATATCTTGAATGTAAAGAAACTCTTGGGAGAGTCGGTTGAAAAGACAGTTGCCTCCTCCCCCCCCCCTCACCTTATGTTCGGTTCATTGCTGAAAGTTTTCTTTCCTTGTGTGGCAATTTCTCCAATGATAAGGCCTAATAAGGCTTATTTATTCGTTTAAAAAATATCTATGTCACCCCCATAACCCCATCTCTCTCTCTCTCTCTCTCTCTCTCTCTCTCTCTCTCTCTCTCTCTCTCTCTCTCTCTCTCTCTCTCTCTCTCTCTCTCTCTCTCCCTCCACACAGGGAGAGAGAGCAAATCCTTCTAAATCCCGAGCAAGAAGGTAAAAAAGGAATGTGGGGGCGGAGAGAAGGGGGAGGGGGGGGGAGCTAAAATTATTATTTGAGGACGGAATGATACGAGAGGGGGACAGGGAGGATATTACGATATCACGGCTGAGAATATCAGTGTGGTAATTGGCCTGAATGAATGAATGGATGAAGGACAGAGGCAGGCGAGCAGGGGAGGGGTCCCTAATCAACTGGAATGTATGTCTGGCACGTCTGTCTGCTTTATCATTTACTTGTCTGGCACCCAGTTATCGAGAGGGGGGGGGGGGGGGGGGGGGGGGGGGGGGGGGGGGGGGGGGGGGGGGGGGGGGGGGGGGGGGGGAGCCTGGCTAAATCGGGAATCTTGGGAGAGAGAGACAGAGACAGAGAGAGAAACATACAGACAGAGAAACAAACTGACAGTCAGAGAGAGAGAATGGATAATGAATTTTGAGAGAGAGCAGACAAACAGAGTCAGAGAGAGAGAATGAATAATGAATCTTTATTTTGCAACAGTAAAAAGATTGGTCTGGACTGCCCGTTTTTCATTCAGAGACAGAGAGACAGACAGACAAACAATATTATTATCATAGGCAAGTGGACTAGGATGAGAGAGATCAGAGAAAAAGGGTGGGGGAGGTGGTTCTATTTTGAGATTTTTGGGGGGGCGAAGTCTGGAAATGTATACGAATCTGTCTGGTATCCAGGATCGAACGTGTGGTGAAAGGGAATGGGGGGGGGGGGGGGGGGTACTGGGTGACACGAAGCCATGCAATGTGATGCAATACTTAACAGTACAGTGCTGTGCAATACCATGCAATACAACGCAATGCAATACAGTACAACACAATGCAATACAATACAAGTACAGTACAACACAATACAATGCAATGCAATACAGTACAACACAATACGACACAACACAATGCAATACAGTACAATACAATACAGCACAATGCAATACAGTACAATACAGTACAGCACAATGCAATACAGTACAATACAATACAATACAGTACAATACAATACAGCACAATGCAATACAGTACAGCACAATGCAATACAGTACAATACAATACAGCACAACACAATGCAACACAATACAACACTCTGCCCCTATGTGTGTGTTCAGACAGGACCTCTGGGTCCAAGATGCTGAAGAAGGCCCGGTCATTCCGCGATGACCTCAAGGTCCGCATCAAGAGGCGTCCGTCCACCGGGGTCCAGCAGATGTTCCCCTCCTTCTCCGCTGACCTCAGGAACCCAGGGTCAAAGGTCAAGGTCAAGGGCGGGGAGGTCACTTCCGGCGACGAGCAAGAAGTGGATGACGTGAGTTTTGGGGGATGTATGTTTGGGGGGGGAGGGGGGGGGTTGGGGGGGGGGTTGTGCGAAAGGTGGGTGTGTGTGTGCGCGTGTTGTGCGTGCGTGCGTGCGTGCGTGCGTGCGTGCGTGTGTGTGTGTGTATTAGTTTGTGTGAAGGTGGGATGTTGTATGTGTATGTGTGTGACTGTGTGCATGTACGTGTGTGTAAGCCGCCCCCCCCTCTCTCTCTCTCTCTCTCTCTACTTTCCACTGTCCTCTCTTCCGGTTCCTCTACATCTCCTCTCTCTCTCTCTCTCTTCTCTCTTCTCTCTCTCTCTCTCTCTCTCTCTCTCTCATCATCTCTCTCTCATCTTCTCACTCTCTCTGCGTCTCCTCCTCTCTCTCTCTCTCTCTCTCCTCTCTCTCTCTCTCCCACTGTTCTGCTTCTACCTCTCTCTCTATGTGTCTGTGTCTGTGTGTGTGTGTCTGTTCAGTGTCTCTCCGTCTAATAGCTCCTCCTCTCCCGTTCGTTCGTTTTTTCTTTGACTGTTTCTTCCTTCTGTTAGATTGCTTTGTATGTAGTGTTTAAGTGTGTGCGTTTGTTTGCGCATGTTTCAGTTTGCGTGTGCGCTTTTGTGTGTTATTTGTGTGTGTGCGCGTGTGTGTGTGTGTGTTGCGTCGGAGTTGCACCCATGTGTCTGTCTGCCCCCCCCCCCCCTCTCTCTCTCTCTCTCTCTCTCTCTCTCTCTCTCTCTCTCACTGTCCCCCCCCACACCCCTCTACTCTCTCTCTCCTCTCTCTCTCTCTCTCACTGTCCACCCACCCACCCCTCTATCTGTACACGAAATGACGTTGTCTTACTAAACATTTCTCATTCGTTACGTTAGAACCTTGTGATTCCCTCAAGGGTCTATCGTGTGTCCCTCTGTTATGCCTGTTTCACCCCGCAGCAGCCAAACAAGCCACACGAGCACCGTGGTCTATGCCGTACTGACTGCAGCTGTTCAGTCTTGGGGTCTACCTACAGCTCTCACAGCTCTTTTGTCTCAAACAAAAAATAGCTTGCTTAGTTTGCAGAAATGGGGGATACGCGTGCACTATAGTTAGAGAAAATATTGTTGTGTCGTAACAATTGTGTTGTAACACAAATATCTGAAGACGAAGAAAATATCTCGAGTGCTTGTGTTACCTATCAGATTCTCTGTCTCTGTCTCTGTCTCTGTCTCTCTCTGCCTCTCTCTCTCTCTCTCTCTCTCTCTCTCTCTCTCTCTCTCTCTCTCTCTCTCTCTCTCTCTCTCTCTCTCTCTCTCTCTCTCTCTCTCTCTCTCTCTCTCTCTCTCTCTCTCTCTCTCTCTCTCTCTCTCTCTTTCTCTCACTGAGCGTCATTGTGTGTGTGTGTGTGTGTGTGTTTGTGTGTGTGTTTCATGTGTGTGTGTGTGTGTGTGTGTGTTCAGTGTGTGTGTGTGTGTGTATGCATGTATGTATGTGCGCCCACGCTTGCATCATCATGTGTATCGGTATAGGCTATATTCCTACAGGCGCCGAACGCTAAGTGTCAAAGCAACTAATTAACCCTTTCACCGCCAACGTCGCACTTTTGCACCACAAAGATTTAAACACCCATGTTATTAAAACCCTTGAAATCAGGGTCTGTTATTCAATGATATTGTGTTCCTAAATATGGGCAGTAAGGATTGACCCTATTCTAAATGTGTCACAGAGAAATCCCGCAATATTGCAAACGAAATCTTTTCTGTAGCCAAGTAACTTTTGACTCAAAAAAATGGCTGGCGGTGAAAGGGTTAAAGACAATTCTTGACTCTGATCATTGTAAGGGGATAGAAGGGTTGGGGTTTGGTTTGGTTGAAGGGTTGTTTTTCTTTGTTGAAGGATTGTTTTGAAGGGTTGTTTTTTGGTTGAAGGATTCATTGGTGTTTTTTTGGTTGCTTTTTGACATTGAGACGATGCCTATGAATAGTTCATTCATTGTTAATCACTCTTCTTTTGACAACAACGGTGTTTCACATCTATGAGAAAGATCTGCAGGTCTGTCTACCTCGTGCGTTAAGTGGCCTTCACCTTTGACCTTTAGCTACAGGCTTCCTCGTCCCTAGTGGAACCCTCCTCTACTCCTTCTCACCCCCCACCTCTCTCTACCACTCACCCACCCCCTCTCCCCTTTTGTTTCCCAATCAAGGTCAATGCACTGGACAGGTCTATTGTGTGATTCAATTATTGTGGGAGAGAGGAGACTGCCACTCTCTCACTCTCTCTCTCTCTCTCACTTCTCTCTCTCTCTCTCCCTCCCTCTCTCCCTCGTTCTCTCTCCACTCTCTCTCTCTCTCTCTCTCTCTCTCTCTCTCCCTCTCTCTCTCTCTCTCTCTCATCTCTCTCTCTCTCTCTCTCTCTCTCTCTCTCTCTCTCTCTCTCTCTCTCTCTCAAGGGGAAAACAAGCATTTAAGCTTATAAAACCCTCCCCCTTTATCATAAAAAACAATTCAAGGCTTAAGTTTCTCTCCTCTCTCTCTCTCTCTCTCTCTCTCTCTCTCTCTCTCTCTCTCTCTCTCTCTCTCTCTCTCTCTCTCTCTCTCTGTGTCTCTCTCTCTCTCTCTCTCTCTCTCTCTCTCTCTCTCTCTCTCTCTCTCTCTCTCTCTCTCTCTCTCTCTCTCTCTCTCTCTCTGTCTCTCTCTCCTCTCTCTCTCTCTGTCTGTCTCTCTCTCTCTCCCTCTCTCTCTATATCTCTCTCCCTCCCTCTCCCTCTCTCTATCTCTCTCTCTCCCTCCCTCTCTCTCCCTCTCTCTCCCTCTCTCTCTCTCTCTCCCTCTCTCTCCCTCTCTCTCTCTCCCCTCTCTCTCTCTCTCTCTCTCTCTCTCTCTCTCTCTCTCCCCTCTCTCTCTCCCTCTCTCTCTATTCTCTCTCTCTCCCTCCCTCTCTCTCCTCTCTCTCTCTCTCTCTCCTCTCTCCTCCCTCTCTCTCTCTCTCTCTCTCTCTCTCTCTCTCTCTCTCTCTCTCTCTCTCTCTCTCTCTCTCTCTCTCTCTCTCTCTTAAAGGTCAAAATCGTGACATAGAGAGCAGAGGATAAGGTTCATGACCTCTCTGTTTTGAGAAAAAATATTAATAATCATGTCGATAATCCATAATAATATCTATTATTAGTACAGAATGACTGCGCACTCAATAATCCAGATAATGTTAGGAATGAATGCCGAAATTCATCTTTACAGAAAGAAGGAGAAGAAGACGAAGAGGGGTGGGGGAAATATGAAAGTATTTTGGCCGATGGAAGGGCGGGGCGCTCTTTTCTCTGGGGGCAGTAGGTGGATGACTCGTGCCTCCATACGGGGAGCTGGACGACCCCGCCCCTCCACAAGTCTCTTGGGGATACCGGGGTATCTTTCGTAAAAATAGTTCCCCCACCTTCTGGAAGTTCTGTGCTTGTAACTTCCTCTAATCTGCCACTCTCTTTGACTCTGCCTTTTCCCTTTGCTTTCTGTCATCTACTATCTTTCTACCCTACTGGCCTATTCTCCTGCATTAAAAAAAAATCTTCCAAATTACTTTTCTCCTTTGAGCTCCTCTGAAATCAGAATGTGTCGGCTGTACGCAGCGGGGAGACCAGTTAAAACTGAAAACGGACTATATATGAAATATTTTTTTTTTTTATTCTTCCAAATAAATGGGGGTGGGGGTGACTTAGGGAATGGGGAAGAAGGGTGGATTGGTGTTAAAACTACCTCACCAAACTTTAAATTGCTCTCCAGAAATAGAAATAAAAGCTTGGATCTCAAGAGTTCTGAGAATAGACTGGCGGTGATTGATAAACTCGGTTTGCAGTCTGAATGAATGGAGTCTGCAACCACAGGCATTTGCAGCTGCACTGTAACACCCACCCCACACGCACACGCACGCACGCACACACGCACACACAAAACACACACACACACATACACCAAACTTGTAAATTGTCACTGAAAATAGCTCGCTAAATCTCTCTCAAAGTGCTGGGTTCTAACAATAGAACAGGCTTAAGCCCTTTGATAACATCGTCACCCATTAGTGTATGTGCGTGTCGTTGTGGTGTGTGTGTGTGCGTGCGCGCGCGTGCGCGCGCGCCCCCGCGCGCGCGTGTGTGTGTGTGCGCGTGTGTATGTGAAATGGGAGAGGTGAGAGAGAGAGCGTGTGTGTGTGTGTGTGTGTGTGTTGTTGTTGTTATTTAATATTAGACATGATATTAGACATGAAAGTGTGTGTGTGAGTGTGTGCGCGTGGGAATGTGCATGTGTATCTGTGTGTGCTTAAAGTGCATATTTATAAGTAACATTAGGGGTGTATGCTTAGTTAAAAAACAGTTTATAAAAAATAATTTTTTTTTTTTTTTAAAACACACAAAAAACAATAATAATAATAATAAAAAATAAAATAAAAACTCCAGAATTGAACTATTATAAAATAAAAATGCAAACATTCTATCAACAAAAACCCAACAGCAATCATAGAAACGAGCCAAATGGACTTAACATTAAAGTTTGTACAAAATTCAAAAGAGATACGGCATCTTGGAATATACATTTGGATTAATCTTTTCTGAATTCTAGTGAAAGGGCCGATTCAAAATAAGGGCAATAATATAGAATGTGTGTTGTTGTACAATTATCAATAGCACCGCATACACATTGAAGATTGTTCATGGATTTAGTTTTAAAAGCATTTAGCTTAAGTCTAGAAAGTAGTGAAACAAACTTTTTAAGGCGTCTTGGATGTTTGTTTACATTTCTATTAAGAAATACATAATTTACTAAGGAATCTCTTTTCTGAGACTTCCATGATCGGGAGTTTAAACAACACTTTATGGAAGATTCAGGTTTATGTATTTTGTGAAGCATAGATTCTTTGTAGATTTTATCAAAATGTTCAAAAGAAGCTCTTTGTAAGAGAGAATAGCCTTCTTGCAAACTCCAGGGAATGTGAATATCCGTAGAATTAGCAGATTTGTTTGCCCCTGCCCGAGCAGTACGATCAGCCCATTCATTTCCAGAAATCGAACAATGAGATGGGATCCAACAAAAGTCAACTGTGATGCCTCTTAATATAAGAATATGGAGAAGTGTGTGTGTGATGGGTGTGTGTGTGTGTGTGTGTGTGTGTGTGCGTGTGCGTGCGCGCGCGCGTGTGTGTGTGTGTAAGAAAGTGTGTGTGTGTGTGTGTGAGAGAGAGAGAGAGAGAGAGAGAGAGAGAGAGAGAGAGAGAGAGAGTGAGAGTGAGTTAGAGTGAGTTGACTGGGTTTGTTGGCAGACTTCATTCCCTCTGCCATAGGCCATGATTTTATCAAAGCACCCTGTTGTATTCTCTGCATTGTTTCTACACACCTACAGATTCGCTGTGCTATGTCAGACAGACACACACGCGCAGCCGCGCACGTGCACGCACACGCACGCACGCGCACACACATGCCACAGAGAGAGTGAGAGAATGTGTGTGTGTGTGTATGTGTGTGTGTGTGTGCATGTGGTGTGTGTGTGTGTGAATGAGAGAGAGAGGGAGAGGGGGAGGAAGGGGTGTGCATGTGTCTTTGTGCATGTGTGCGTGCGTGTGTATGTATGTGTGCATGCGCGTGTGTGTTTAACCCATGTGTGTGTGAAATGTGTTGTGCATGATGCACAACACATTTCACACACACACACACACACACACACGCACGCACGCAGACACACACGCACACACACACAGACACACACAGTCTCTTTCTGAATGTGTGTGTGCGCGCGCGTGTGTGTGTGTGCGCGCGCGTTACGGAGAGAGAGAGAGAGAGAGAGAGAGAGAGAGAGAGAGAGAGAGAGAGAGAGAGAGAGAGAGAGAGAGAGAGAGAGAGTGTGTGTGTGTATGTGTCGTGTGTGTGTGAGAGAGAGACGGGGGCGCGCGGAGGGGGGCGCATGTCTTTGTGCGTGCGTGCGTGCGTGCATACGGGTGCATGTCTGTGTGCATGCGCGTATGTGTGTAACCTATGCACGCACAACAATGTGGTTGTGTCGTAGAATACGAGTAAAACGTGAGGCAGGGAGATAACTTAGTAGCTGAAGGTAACCCGTTTTTCATGTGTGTCTAGGTTTTCTCCCTTGTCACGTGTTGGGAAGCTCTTAGTTGATTGCTGTGCAGCGACACTTTGTGACGATTGTGTGTGTGTGTGTACGCGCGCGTTGTGTGTGCGCGCGTGATATGCGCATGTGTGTGCGTACGTGCGAGCAGTGCATGCGCATGCGTGTGTGTGTGTGTGTAAGCGCTCGCTCACACACTCGTGTGCATGGACACACAGATGCAGATATGCCTGTCTGTGTGCGTGCGTGCGTACTTAGCCTCATGCATAAGTGTGTGTGTATGCGCGCGCGCATCTGTGTATGTGCATACGCGCGCGTCGTATGTGAAGATAGAAGTGAGAATGAACGGAAGAATAATCAAGGGAAAAACTCTGCGGCTTTGCATCAAAGCGGAAAATTCGCGACCAAAAGGAATAATGGATTTTTCGCGCGGAAAGTGTAAACTCTATTATTATTATATGAAGAGGAGAGAGAAGAAAAGGGGGGGGGGGGGGAAAGGGGGGGGGGGGGGGGGAGGGTGGGGGGGGGAAGGGGGGGGGGGGGGGGGGGGGGGGGGGGGGGGGGGGGAAAGAACTTTTTCGGGGGGGGGGCAGGGGAAAAGGGGGGGGGGACGAGGGAGAAGGGAGAAAGAAGAGAGAAAAGAAGAAACAGAGAGGGGAGAGAGAGAGAAAGAGGAAAGAGAGAAGAAGAAAGGGGAGAGAAAGAGGAAGACAAGGGGGGGGGGGGGGGGGAGAAAGAACTTTTTCGTTGTTTTACCAGAGAAAAGGGGATTGTAATTGAATTGGTTTGTTGGTCTGAACAAAGAGAAGGAAAGAAGGATACAGGTCCTACAAAAAATACAATAGGAGGGAGAGAGGCAGGGAAGATTTGAAAGCAGGCATTAAAGACACACCAGATCACGTGTCAAAATCACGGGTTTCACATCTTATAGCTGGTAGGAAATCTTGTTTTGACCAGGTTTAGCTCCCACACAAATGCCCCCAAATTTAAAACGAAACATCATTTTAAAGAGCAGCCTCAATTTCAAGTTGGGGGCATTGTGATGTGGGTCACAGCTACCCAGAAAAAACCCAAGGGACTTAATCGTGATGGGTCAGTGGGTCTTTAAACTAGAGCGTGAATGCGTTACATCAACCAGCTGCGTGGCAGCATTTTGGGTTCCAGTGACCCTGATCTTTGACCAATAACCCCTCCCACCCACCCCCGCGGAGATACCGGGGGTCTTTTGTATAAATAGTTTCCCCACCTTCTGGAAGTTATGTGCTTGTAGCTTCCTCTAAACGGTCACTCTCTTTGACTCTGCCTTTTCCTTTTGCTTACTGTCGTCTACTATCTGTCTGCCTTACCGGTCCATTCTCCTGCCTTTTTTTCCCAATAAACACTTTCAAAAAGATTTCCTCCAGCCGAAGTGGACATGCTGGGCCTAATTATTTCTTACTTAGGCGCATAACGGTAGCATGATGCATCTGCGCTCATAATTGACAGGAAACTCTGAGCGATCGAAGAAGACCAATGACCTTCATCTTCCGAACTTGGCCTAGATACCCTAACTACCTACCCGCGTGCCAAAATAGGAGGGTCCCGGATCCCTCGGTTCAAACGCTATCGTGTTCACATGGACAGTCAGCCAGGAATAAATGGTGGGGGTCTTTCGTAAAAATAGTTCCCCCACTTTCTGGAAGTTCTGTGCTTGTAACTTCCTCCAATCTGCCACTCTCTTTGACTCTGCCTTTTCCCTTTGCTTTCTATCATCTACTATCTTTCTGACTTATTGGTCCATTCTCCTGCCTTTTCCCCCCTAAAAAAATCTTCCAAGTAATTTTTCGCCTTTTGTGATCCTCTCAAATCGGAATGTGTCGGCTGTACGCAGCGGGGAGACCAGTGAAAACTGAAAACCGGACGCATAATTATGCGCCTTTCCCATTATGGCCATATGACCTGGGACAGCAGAAGAAGAAGTTTCCCCCCTGGTTAAAGACACATTGAAAAAGAAAGGAGGGGGATGGGGAGGGTGTGTGGGGAAGAAACTGTAATCACCTGAGAAATTAAATGACAAATTTATTTTCAAGAAATAAAAGGAGGGGGTGGGGGGTGGGGGTGGATTTTACACAACAATGCAAAAGAACTCCAGACAACAGACAATCACAGATGCACATGCAGGAAAACACAGAAGCAAATATGTCTGCGCCGTTTGCTCAAACAAGCAGGCTTGCCTTCACCAGGTATTGATGCGTGCATACATTTACATGTGTACATTATAATATACATGGACGTTGAGCATTTTGCTCAGCAGGCTTGTTCACTCACACTTGCGTGCTGGCGTGTGAGCGCATGCGCGCACGCGTGCGCACTCACACCCACACACACTCACAAGTGTGATCGCGTGCGCGCATGCACGCATGCACTCACACACACGCGCGCGCGCGCGCGCGTGCACACACACGCGCACACGCACGCACACACACACACGCACACACACACACACACACACGCACACACACGCACACATACACACACACACAAGGGCGTGATATTTTGTTCTTTCATTTAAGCCATACTTCTCCCTCCCCCTCCACACACACACACACACACACTCTCCCGATGTCTTTCCATGGAAACAAGATCGAAGAAAAACATGATTGAAGACAAATAACTAATATGGGAATTTTCCGCTAGAGAAAAAATAGTCCGTGTTTATTCACGTCCATTGATGTGTTCATGCCTGATGCTTTGCCTGTCACAGTGTCAGCCTGTCAGCCTGTCTGCTCTCCTCATCATTCCATTAGGTTTTCGTGTGTAGTCCCCGAGAGAGGGAGAGAGAGAGAGAGAGAGAGAGGGGGGGAGGAGGGAGAGAGAGAGGGAGAGAGGGAGGGAGGGAGAGAGAGAGAGAGAGAGAGAGAGGGGGGGGGAGGGAGAGAGAGAGAGAGAGAGGGGAGGGAGGAGAGAGAGAGAGAGAGAGAGAGTGGGGGGGGAGGAGGGAGAGAGATGGAGAGAGGGAGGGAGGGAGAGAGAGAGAGAGAGAGAGAGAGAGAGAGAGAGGGGGGGGGGGGGGAGAGAGGAGAGAGAGATGGAGAGAGAGGGAGGGAGGGAGAGAGAGACAGAGAGGGAGGGGAGAGAGAGAGAGAGGGAGGGAGAGAGAGAGATAGAGAGAGAGGGGGGGGAGGAGAGAGAGAGACAGAGAGAGGGAGGGAGAGAGAGAGAGAGAGAGGGAGGGAGGGAGGGAGGGAGAGAGAGGGAGGGAGGGAGGGAGAAAAAAGAGAGAGAGAGAAAGAGAGAGAGAGAGGATGAAGGAGAGAGAGAGAGAGAGAGGGAGATAGAGATAGAAGAGAGAGAGAGAGGGAGGGGAGGGAAGAGAGAGAGAGAGAGAGAGGGAGGGAGGGAGGGAGAGAGAGGAGAGACAGGGATGGAGGGATAGACAGAGAGAGAGAGAGAGAGACAGACAGACACACACAGAGAGAGAAACAGAGAGAGAGAGAGAGAGAGACAGACAGACAGACAGAGAGATAGAGAGAGAGAGACACAACACACAACAGACAACACAGAGAGAGAGAGAGAAACAGAGAGAGAGAGAGAGAGAGAGAGAGAGAGAGAGAGAGATTCAGTCTTGATTATCCCATACAGATAGACCAAGAATAGTAACTAGACTATTTTTGGATGGACAGTGTGTGACAGTCAGTCGTTTCTGACTGTGACTGCCAGACAGCAGAGGGTGTAGATGCTATTCCGGACGATTGGGCTGAATTATGTTTGTCTGGCCAAGGGTACATACCCACTCTCTTTGCCTAAAGGATTTGAGGAATAGTAGTAGCAACAGCAGCAGTAGTAAGTAGTAGTAGTAGTAGTAGTAGTAGTAGTAGTAGTAGTAGTAGTAGTAGTAGCAGCAGCAGTAGTAAAAGTAGCAGTAGTAGTAGTAGTAGTAGTAGGGTAAGACGGGGTAAAAAGCCCATGGGCGGGTAAGAAGCCCATGCCAATTATCTCATGAAATGAAGAACATTGCTGTCACATTTTGCCCATGAGACGAGTGTTAATGTTTAACGTTCGTCTCATGGGCAAAATGTGACTGAAATTTGTCTCATGGGCAAAATGTGACTGAAATTTGCTTCATTTCATGAGATAATTGGCATGGGCTTCTTACCCGCCCATGGGCTTTTTACCCCGTCTTCCTCTAACAGTAGCGGCAAGCACAGCAGTAACAGTAGCAGCTGCATTAGTTGAAATATGGATGGCAGTTGCAGACGTATAATATTGAGCAGAGTTGACAGAATTAGGAGGTGTCAGGAATAGTTGTTCATATTGCCTAATAATCAGGTCATATAAAATGATCATCATGAAATTGGACCCTGCGTCATCCTCCTGTGCCCGGTGCTTGCTCTGTTATTACCCCCCCCCCCCTTCTCTCTCATTCTGCTTTCCTTTAGTAGTATACTTATCCCTCTCCTACCCTACCCCCCCCCCCCCCCCCCCCCCCCCCCGCCCCCCCCCTTTCAATAATTTTTGGTATAACGGCTCTTCAAATAACGTCCCTTAAAAAAAGTGCTGGGCTTATGTAAGAATATTTACATGATTTTTCTTTCCCATAATTATGTAATGCAAACCGGCACGCGCGCACGCATGCGCACACACGCACGCATGCGCACACACACGCACGCACACACACACACACACACACACACACACACACACACACACACACACACACACACACACGCGCGCGCGCGCGCGCGTGCGCAAAACAAGAGAGAGAGAGAGAGAGAGAGAGAGAGAGAGAGAGAGAGATGCGCACACATACAATAACACCTACACTTTGATATGATGGAACCAGCCTTAAACCACAGGCAAGCTAAAGCAGCCCAAACAGAAGAAAAAAACAACGTTTTTCTTCTTTTTATTTTCTTGTTGTAGTTTGCTTTTATGAATGTAACTTTTCGCCCCTTTGACTTTGTACAGTTAGGGTTGGCGAAATGGAGATGATTTGAGGAGGGGTCAACGATTTCCCAGCCAACACCATTGTGAGAGTGTGACTCACTCTGACTATAGAGTAGAAATTCATCGATCTCTCCGTCACCAGAGAGAGAGAGAGAGACAGCCAGGGTTATTGAGTTTTCTGGCACCTTGGCTTACTCATTCCTTGACACTGTCACTGACTATGACTATCCTTGTTTTCATTCCAATGATCGGTCATTTGGTTCTGACGACTCGGTAGTTGAGTTTAGTCGTGTGGCGAGGTTGGTTCATTCGCTATGATCGTATGTTGCATTGATGTAAAAAATATCATTATATATAGTAGTGATATTCGAACACTGTTAGAATACAGTACAAATTGCCTGCGTTGTGCGTATTGGGCTGGCGAGAGAAACCACGGCTGTGTGTTGAATTTGTCATAAGTTTTATAACAATTTGAATTTTTCTGTAAGTGCTTAAATTTTAAAAAAAGAGGCTTGTATTGCGAAAATCTCGTGCAAACGATTTGGCGGCCATTAGAAAAGAGACGGCACACGCCTTCTCTTTGGGTGAAATAATTTGACTACCAGCACCTCCGCCAAGGAGGAATCTCCGATTTGACGGTTTGATTTCTAGGAAACCAGAGCAAAGTGAGTGTTGCGATCTCTGTAAAGGGTGTTTTCCTGGTGATCTCGACGTGTTTCATACAAAAACTCATCCGTCAGGGTCCACCTTTAATGTGTTTTCTTCTCGAATTGTGTTCGGATGGTGCCATTGCGGACAATGTGTTTTTTCTCCATGAGGTTAAAGAGACAAAAGAAACAATCAAATAAACGCGCATTGTTTTTATAACCAGTTCCAGTTTGGTCACACTATCAGCCTGTGAACTAAGTTCTCCAGGGGAAAACAATCAGCCTACAAAAGTACATTGTTCATCGTTGTCCAACTTGTTGAATAATCAGATTTTTAGTCCCCGAGCCGAAGGTTCGGGGAACTATTGTTTTTGTCTGATCCGTCCGGTCCGTCCGGCGTCCGTCCGTCCGTCCGTCCGGCTATTCGTCCGTTTTTCTCAAAAACTATTCAGTCTATCATCATCAAATTTGGTATACGAACGAATAGCCGGACGGACGGAGGCACGCCGGACGGACGACGGACCACGGCTCGGGGACTATCAACACCGGAGCAGCATTAGCAGCAACCAAGCGGACGGACACTTCGGACGGACGGACCAGTGGAACACAAAAAACCTTGGCTAGACCTAAGTCAGTGGCTCGGGGACTAACAACAGCAGCAGCAGCAGCAGCATTAGCAGCAACCAAGCTATGAGAAAGTATTGTAATATACTTCGGCTGTCTGATAGAGACGTTCAAATCCAAGTGGAACACAAATTATCGGCATGGCTAGACCTAAGTCAGTGATGGTATTGATCATCCTTATTGTATCTCTCTAGTTAGTCTAGTGTAATACTATCTAGTGTTTTGAACAAATCCCAGTGGAACACAGATTCTCCGCATGGCTAGACCTCTAAGTCATGGTATTGATCATCCTTATTGTATATCTCTAGTTAGTCTAGTGTAATACTATCTAGTGTTTTGAACAAATTCCAGTGGAACACAAATTATCGGCATGGCTAGACCTAAGTCAGTCATGGTATTGATCATCCTTATTGTCTCTCTCTAGTTAGTCTAGACTGCAATGTAATACTATCTAGTGTTTTGAACAAATCACGTCACAGAACCTACGTATGTTTGGCCTACTTATAATTATTAACTCCTCGACTTCGTCTGTGTGTGTGTGTGTGTGTGTGCGTGTGCGTGCGTGCGTGCGTGCGTGTGTGTGTGTGTGTGCGTGTGCGTGCGTGCGTGCGTGCGTGCGTGTGCGCGCGCTTACGTTCCTTGAGAAGAAAAAAGAAGGCAGGAGGATTTGAAGGGGAATTTTGGCAATGAAAAGGCAGGGGGTGGGATAAGGGGAGTGGAGTGTTAAAGAAATTATTAATAAAACGTGGTTTTTCCCCTTCTGTCAATTAGGCCTAGAGCCAGTGGGGTCTAAAGTGCCTAAAGTGGGGTCTAAGGTGCCTAAAGTGGGGTCTAAGGTGCCTAAAGTGGGGTCTAAAGTGCCTAAAGTGGGGTCTAAGGTGCCTAAAGTGGGGTCTAAGGTGCCTAAAGTGGGGTCTAAGGTGCCTAAAGTGGGGTCTAAGGTGCCTAAAGTGGGGTCTAAGGTGCCTAAAGTGGGGTCTAAGGTGCCTAAAGTGGGGTCTAAGGTGCCTAAAGTGGGGTCTAAGGTGCCTAAAGTGGGGTCTAAGGTGCCTAAAGTGGGGTCTAAGGTGCCTAAAGTGGGGTCTAAGGTGCCTAAAGTGGGGTCTAAAACATTTGCCTACAAAATCTGCTACAGAAACAATAATAACTGATCTCAGCAACAGGTCTAAATAGTTAGACGCTGATAATAGATAAACGTTTGGAACGACGTAAATCAACCTATCAACTCTTGGTAACTTTTTGTGCACAAAGATTTTGAAAGATATGAAAACGAGCCCTGTGTTGGATTGACAAGTTATGGAGATCTATTTCAAAACTGAATGAGTCGTTGCTTTCGATGTAAGCGAATGATACAAGGTAACGCTAAAAGGAAGTATTGCTTGTAAGTGTAAGTATGTGATGTGTCTGTGTGTGATGTGTCTGTGTGTGATGTGTCTGTGTGTATGAATATGTGTGTGCTCGTGTGCGCGCATGCGTGTATATGCACTCTGTGTTGGGCAATTCTGTTTCAGAAAAAAGGGTTACGACAAAAAAAGGCTAAAAGGAGTCTGAAATCTTCATCAAAGTCATGACTGTGTGTGTGTGTGTGTGTGTGTCTGTGTCTGTGTCTGTGTGTGTCTGTGTGTGTCTCTATGAGTGTTGAGAAAAGACTAACACAGTATGGACAAGCACGTACTCATTAGTACCTTCTTCTTGTGTTGCCCGTAGTGGTAGTTTTTCCAAATAGGAAAATGGATCCTTCCCCGATTATTAGTGACTAACATGAGGAAACTTTTGTGCCACACACTCACAGTCACACACACAAGCACGCACGCACTCGCACACGCACACGCACACACACACACACACACACACAAAGAGATTATTGATGTGTAACGACGGGTCCAGGTAGGTTTAACAGAGCAGCCACGTAAAGATTTCCCACGCGATTTGTGTGTGGTTCTTAAAGAAGCGTAGGGCTTAAATATTTTTTCTAAGAAAAAGAACTATAAGTATAAGATCGTTTGTGGTTCGCAGTTCTAAATGAAGAAGTGACTTTGTGTTAATATATTATCATTTACAAGAAAACGAAGAAGAGGATGATTACGAAGATCGTGTGTGGTTGACAGTTCTAAATCAAGAAGTGACTTTGTGTTAGTATATTATCATTTACAAGAACTGAGAAGAGGATGTTGCATGCTCTTTGAACAACACTGGAAAATGTGTAACGCTGATGATGTTTTAGAAGACAGTGAAAGTAACAAAAACGTTACATTGATGATACGGTGTGTAACAGTCAAAATGACAAGGAGTTAAGTTTGTGTGGACTTTATTTTTATTTTTATAGAAGACAACGTTACGTGTAACGCTGATAACGGAACTAAAGACACCGATAAAAACATGGTGTAGCCAAACACTGTAACACCAAGGCTGTAACCTAAGTAGAATTAGGAGTTACACGTACTGGATCATTCATTTACCTGCTACACTGATGATGTAACCCAAGCCCAGAAGTCACGAGGCGTTACATGTTCTGATTGGGTCGTAAACAGAATGTAACAAGGAAACACAATGAGAACGTTACATGTTACACTGATGATGTAACCCAAGCCCAGAAGTCACGAGGCGTTACATGTTCTGATCGGGTCGTAAACAGAATGTAACAAGAAAACACAGTGAGAACGTTACATGTTACACTGATGATGTAACCCAAGCCCAGAAGCCACGAGGCGTTACATGTTCTTAGCGGGTCGTAAACAGAATGTAACAAGAAAACACAGTGAGAACGTTACATGTTACACTGATGATGTAACCCAAGCCCAGAAGTCACGAGGCGTTACATGTTCTGATCGGGTCGTAAACAGAATGTAACAAGAAAACACAGTGAGAACGTTACATGTTACACTGATGATGTAACCCAAGCCCAGAAGTCACGAGGCGTTGCATGTTCTGATCGGGTCGTAAACAGAATGTAACAAGGAAACACAATGAGAACGTTACATGTTACACTGATGATGTAACCCAAGCCCAGAAGTCACGAGGCGTTACATGTTCTGATTGGGTCGTAAACAGAATGTAACAAGGAAACACAATGAGAACGTTACATGTTACACTGATGATGTAACCCAAGCCCAGAAGCCACGAGGCGTTACATGTTCTTAGCGGGTCGTAAACAGAATGTAACAAGGAAACACAATGAGAACGTTACATGTTACACTGATGATGTAACCCAAGCTCAGAAGCCACGAGGCGTTAAATGTTCTTAGCGGGTCGTAAACATGTAACAAGAAAACACAATGAGAACGTTACATGTAATGCTAAGCTATCAAACAACGACAACGTTACACGTAACAAACAACAACAAGAGTGTTACACACAAAGCTGATTTGATGTAGCTGAAGATAACGTTACACCTAATGTGATTGTGTAACGTGACGCGAAAATGTAACGTAGCCAAAGCCATGAAGGGTGACGTAGTTATGCAATAAGAACGTTACGGGCAACGTGAGGGTGTAACGTAGCATGATGGTGTAATGTAACGGGAAGGTGTATGATGGTGTAACGTAACGGGAAGGTGTAACATAATCGAAGCCACGAGGAGCCACATGAGACAATGGACAATGAGAATGTTAAAGTAATGTGAGGGTGTAACGTAACGTGAGGGTGTAACGTAGCATGATGGTGTAATGTAACGGGAAGGTGTATGATGGTGTAACGTAACGGGAAGGTGTAACATAATCGAAGCCACGAGGAGCCACATGAGACAATGGACAATGAGAATGTTACAAGTAATGTGAGGGTGTAACGTAACGTGATGTTGTAACGTAGCATGATGGTGTAACGTACCACTATGATGTAACGTACCGCGAGGATGTAACGTAACAAGACGATGTAACGTACCGTGAGGGTGTAACGTGACCAAAACTCTAGAAGTCAAAATCCACGAGGATCCACACGTGCAACGAGAACGTTACGTGTAACGTGTGACGCGATTGTGTAACGTAACGCGGGTGTTGTTGTCACGTGACCACAGTTATGCGGAGTCACACGTACAAAGTAGCTCGTGTGCAGAGAGGGGAGTTGAGGGAGGAAACGGACAACACCTGTCCCTGTCTGACCAAAGTGCAACGACGAAAACAGGTCAGTCCATGCACAGAGAGGGGGGGGGGGGGGTGTGAAGGGAGAGAGACGGGGGGAGGGGGGTGATACAAAAAATGGAGCGGGAGAGAGAGAGAGAGAGAGAGAGAATGTGAACTTTTTTTTTAACTTGAAAAACTTTATTACGCAAAGGATTGAGATTTGAGGCCAAGCCTATTCTTACAATCTGTCCTTGGGACGTCAACAAGACGATAAGGAAGACAAAACAATCAGGTAACAGATGTGAGAGGAGAGAGAACATACTTGGGAAGGAGAGGGGAAGTAAGGGTGAGAGAGAGAATGTGTGGTGGGGACAAATCTTGGGCAAGCTATTTTCGCTACTAATACTACTAACACATTCTAGACCCTAACCTCCACAATAACATACTGGGCCTAACTTATTCCTTAGTTAGGCGCATAACGGCAGCATGACGCATCTGGGAAACTTTTAGAGTGATCGACAGAGAAGAAGAAGTCCTGACTGCCTCTTCTGCTGCTTAGAAGTCATGGTCGGACACTGTTGACTGGCATTCAGTAAGTAGTAGCAGTAGGGCCTACATAGCTCTGTTGAGAGCAAGGAATAGTTTGCATGAAAACCTCAAGAGGAAAAGGGACGTCACTGCTGCTGTGCACCTCGCAGAAACATTTTGTGTTCAAGGATTTATTTCCCTTGTCTCGTCGCATTTATTGTTTCTCTCTCTCTCTCTCTCTCTCTCTCTCTCTCTCTCTCTCTCTCTCTCTCTCTCTCTCTCTCTCTCTCTCTCTCTCTCTCTCTCTCCCTCTCTCCCTCTCCCTCTCTCTCTTCTGCGTGCTTCTTTCCACTCTTTTCTTCATCTTATTAGCATTAGCTTGCTTTCTCTTTCTTGTGTGTGTGTATTTGTTTGTTTATGTTAACGATAAGTATGAAAAATGGCTACCCCATGCCAATACTTTATTTCTACCGAGTGTCTGTGCCCTGCCTGCCTGTCTATGCCTCTTGTAGTACATGTGATAGCCTAACCACTGATGAAGAAATTCTTCTTAACATCCTCCGGTCTGGAACAGACACACGTGGGACATTAGTAGACACAAAGATGGTGGGAACGATCCTGGAGGCAATGCCCGGAGGCAGTGCAACACCGGAAAAGTCCCGAATTTGTAACAATGTGTATAAAACAGAGTGATAACCACTGAAGAAATAATAATGTTGTACGCCCTCTTTGGCCTTTCGGCCATGTGGGGCAATGTGATAACCACTGGATGGATGGAAGTTCAGTTTAACGTCGCGTATCGGCTTTCGCCATGTACGACGGGCTGAACAAAC
>CM065705.1:3158372-3163372 GCA_017654935.2 Phymorhynchus buccinoides | reverse complement strand
ACACGTTTGGCGTATGTGCTGGTCAAGTAAAACCCTCCGCCCGTCGTCTCCAGTCTCGTTTCACCAGTCACGGGATCATAAACAAAGTGGATCCAGTAACGGTAAGCCACGATAAAGAACAAACCGAACACCACGACGTAAACAGACAGGATGATCAACGCCATGGTTCGTGTTGTCATCAGAGTCTGGTATTTGAGCGGCCTCAGCACGCAGTAGCATCTCTCACAAGCTATGACGCCCGACAAGAAGGAGGAAATAACCGTGAACGCGACAAAGGAACAAAGGTTATGGTTGGCCATGAACAGATTTAACTGCGTTACCGTGGGCTGCCCGCTTAAATGCAGGTATATGTTCTCCCCGTGAAGAAAGATGCAGGAAATCATGTAGAGTTCGTCAGCCAAGGCTAGCATAAACAGGCAGAGGTTGACACGGTCGTGAAGACCCTGTTTGTAGAACACCGCCATGTTGACTATGTTGGCCGGTCCTCCAATCAGGAAGAATAGACCACTGGCCAGATCTCTGACCTCACCGGCAGTGGCCTCCACCTCCTGACTGATGATGTTGTGAGGGTTGTCCCACGGCAAGGGCTGGGTCTCGTCACCCCTCACCGGAATGCAGCCTCTGGTCAGCGAGGAGTTGTGCACGGCACTCTGTGTAGACGCCATGCCCTGATGAGGAGGAGAGGTGTCCATGGTCACTGGCAGAAATTAAAGCATGTAATTACAATTTATTTTGTTCTTTTATAAATTGTTTGGTTTCTTGTGTGTATATTTGACGTTTCCACAGGAAAATTATCCTTGTTTTTATGAGGACAAAATAAAAGTTGAGTTGAGTTGAGTTGAATAGATTATGACTTAGGCTGCACACACAATAGACGTGGAAACCCCATGCGCAATCCATCAATAAGTAAAAGAAAGCAGGACAAAAATAAGAGCATATGTCCGTATTCCCCCTAATCCGATATTTTTTTCCTGCTTTCTTTTACTTATGAGTTTCTGCGTGTAACTTGCGCGTCTAATGTGTCCCCGCCCTAAAAGTATAAAAAGCGATACCACAACCAGAGCTTACCACTTATTTACAGATTTGGAACATATGTATGCTCGTTCTGTATTATTCATAATATTAAATTGGACAATGGGATCTGATCCAAAACATGTATGCACACACACACATAAGTCATGCACACACACACACACACACACACACACATATGCACACAATCGCACACACTAGCATATACCGGCATATGCACTCACACATTCACATACCATATAGATACTGATGCAAATGCAATGCGCACTCCCAAAGCATAACATTATGTGAAACTAAAACTTAGATTGCAGCTCAGCATCTTCATCGTCAACATTCAATTTAAAAGATGATTAGCAACATGGTTATTTAACCACTGAAATTATGATGTACATAAAATTAAAAAAAACTTAATGCTTTCGTTTATAACCAAGTCAAAGTTAGCATATAAGGTTTTCCATAGCAGACAACAGGTCCCTCTCCATCAAGAAACTCTCCCTGTTGTTCTTTGTCTCTTCAGAGCCCATGATTATTGATTTGAGCATTCTGTCTTTTGGAAAAGAAAAAAATAATGAAAAATGTGGTTCTGGTTTTTGTTTAGAGGACATAGCTGCATGGACGAGTTACAGATGTTGAACGTTTAATGGCAGAGCCAGCTCAACCCAGTTCAGTGGATTTAAGCATGGTGCCATCCATATCAACACTGCGGAAAGGAAAGTTAGGCCACGGGAGGATGTGGAATAGGGAGAGGGTTGGGAATGGGGGAAGGGGAGACTGGCAGGGTGCTGTTGATAATTCTGCACGCTGGCAGTGAAGGCGCGGAGGCGTTTTGCCGCAGGTCATTCCAGTCCCTGGTGGTCCTTGAGACGAATGCCTTTAACCTGTACTGGCACGGCACTGAATTGGTTTGTAACGAAGGCTTCAACAGTGGAGGCGTTTTGCCGCAGGTCATTCCAGTCCCTGGTGGTCCTTGAGACGAATGCCTTTAACCTGTACTTGCTGTGGCACTGAATTGGTTTGTAACGAAGGCTTCAACAGTGGAGGCGTTTTGCCGCAGGTCATTCCAGTCCCTGGTGGTCCTTGAGACGAATGCCTTTAACCTGTACTGGCTGTGGCACTGAATTGGTTTGTAACGAAGGCTTCAACAGTGGAGGCGTTTTGCCGCAGGTCATTCCAGTCCCTGGTGGTCCTTGAGACGAATGCCTTTAACCTGTACTGGCGCGGCACTGAATTGGTTTGTAACGAAGGCTTCAACAACGTTGTTGGCGTGGTAAAAGTAACTCTACAGTGGTGTGGAGGCTGGGGCATTGAACAGTGCCAGTACTCATCTTGTGTAGCCTGGAGAGCCTGGTCCATTGGTGTGTGCTCAACCAGTTCAGGCCCACATCCAGCATAAGTACCACGCTGGACAATTCAGGCTGGGACTCACTGAGTATGGATCCCAGACGGAGCATGCATATTCGAGCAAGGGGTGCACAAATGTTTTTGTAAGTTTGTTCCCTGATACTGGCGCTACTGATCTTCGAGTTTTGTCTGATGACTCCAAGGGTCTTGTTTGGCCTTGGCACAAATATCGTTGATGCGGCAGTCGCAGGTAATCTTGCTGTTGAAGTTGGCACTGAGGCATGTGACCTCCCTTACAAACCCAGAGATGTGTTCAAGCAATACGTACAGGTACTCTGAGGGGCGCTGCTCCTGGTGTCTTGCATGGCTTGGCACTTTGCAGGATGAAGTTCATGACCCAGCTTTTCTTCTAGTCCGCCAGGATGTGGAAGTCTTCTTGCAGACCGTTCTGATTTGAGATCATCCTGTTCGCCACAGTGTCGACCTGTCTTCAAGACTTCACGATTTCCAGCTGCTTTGACCATCGCCATGCCTTCAACAATGGTACAAGTTGGACGGGCAGGAATAATTATTATTCTCTGAAAGGCGTTGCTGAAGGATGTTGGCTTTGTACTTGGTAGACTCAGTCTTTGGTCTGCTTTTGCACGGGAACAAGGACCTGAACAAAGCTCTTTCTTCAGCACCCTGTCAACGTCAACGTCCGTCCTTTCCTGCTTTCATTGCCGTCTGTTGTAGAAGCTGGTGGTTCTATATACGAACCTGGTGTGGACAAAATCAATGATGGTTTTACTTCCTGTTTCTTCAGCTACCAGCAGATCACTTGCTACACTGCTACTGGCTATAAGTGCTGACGTTTTCTGACTTGTGCAACAGAATGGCTTGAAGGCTTGGAACCAACTGCCCAGTTTCTGCACACCACCTTGGTCTCTATTCAGCGTCGTTAATTCTCCAGAGTCCTTATGTGGAAATTCATCATCTTATGTTGAGCGGAGACGGTGAGTGATTTTCACCCTCAATTTTGTTTTCCTCATAAAGTTTGACTTTGAAACCCCCCAGAGAACAACCTACACAGTGCGTTACTCGTCAGTACCCAGCTGTGCAGCCCTCTTTAGGCCTCTTCCGTCACCATATACCTTGGTGTTTTGTCCTTTGCCCCGATATAGATCGGGCAAAGGAGTCTGAGATTGTCGCGGTTTGCTTTTGTCCTTTGTCCCGATATAGATCGGACAAAGGAGTTTGAGGTTGTCATGGTTTGCATTTGTCCTTTGTCTCGATATAGATCAGGCAAAGGAGTCTGAGATTGTCGCGGTTTGCTTTTGTCCTTTGTCCCGATATAGATCGGGCAAAGGAGTCTGAGATTGTCGCGGTTTGTTTTTGTCCTTTGCCCCGATATAGATCGGGCAAAGGAGTCTGAGATTGTCGCGGTTTGCTTTTGTCCTTTGCCCCGATATAGATCGGGCAAAGGAGTCTGAGATTGTCGCGGTTTGCTTTTGTCCTTTGCCCCGATATAGATCGGGCAAAGGAGTCTGAGATTGTCGCGGTTTGCTTTTGTCCTTTGCCCCGATATAGATCGGGCAAAGGAGTCTGAGATTGTCGCGGTTTGCTTTTGTCCTTTGCCCCGATATAGATCGGGCAAAGGAGTCTGAGATTGTGGCGGTTTGCTTTTGTCCTTTGCCCCGATATAGATCGGGCAAAGGAGTCTGAGATTGTGGCGGTTTGCTTTTGTCCTTTGTCCCGATATAGATCGGGCAAAGGAGTCTGAGATTGTCATGGTTTGCTTTTGTCCTTTGTCCCGATATATATCGGGCAAAGGAGTCTGAGATTGTGGCGGTTTGTTTTTGTCCTTTGCCCCGATATAGATCGGGCAAAGGAGTCTGAGATTGTCATGGTTTGCTTTTGTCCTTTGTCCCGATATAGATCGGGCAAAGGAGTCTGAGATTGTCGCGGTTTGCTTTTGTCCTTTGTCCCGATATAGATCGGGCAAAGGAGTCTGAGATTGTCATGGTTTGCTTTTGTCCTTTGTCCCGATATAGATCGGGCAAAGGAGTCTGAGATTGTCATGGTTTGCTTTTGTCCTTTGCCCCGATATAGATCGGGCAAAGGAGTCTGAGATTGTCATGGTTTGCTTTTGTCCTTTGCCCCGATATAGATCGGGCAAAGGAGTCTGAGATTGTCATGGTTTGCTATTGTCCTTTGTCCCGATATAGATCGGGCAAAGGAGTCTGAGGTTGTCATGGTTTGCTATTGTCCTTTGTCCCGATATAGATCGGACAACAGAGTCTGAGTTTGTCATGGCTTGTTTTTAGTTCCCGGGTGAAGCTTCGATAAGTATTGTTTGTGTTTCATCCGTCCGCTCGTGCATGCATGCGTGCGTCCAGCCGGCTGGCCAGCTGCGTTTTCTTGAAACTGTTCTGTCTCTTTCAATCACTTTTATTATACATGTTCTAGAGGATATTGCCTATCGACTCATTACTTTCGTTATATTTCAAGACCAAGGTCATGCTGATTAAGGAGTTCAGACCCTAAAACACTTAATCGCTAATATATTGCGAACTTCTGCATGTATTTCAATGCATTTTCTTTCACAATGTTTGCTGATGAAAGGGCTATAACACTATAATCATGAA
>CM065705.1:3150872-3153372 GCA_017654935.2 Phymorhynchus buccinoides | reverse complement strand
TTCCATTCCTGGGACCAGCTGTTGATGGTGTTCATGGTTGACTGCATAATGTAAGCAGCCGTGCTGGTGTGTTCCATTCCTGGGACCAGCTGTTGATGGTGTTCATGGTTGACTGCATCCTGTAAGCAGCCGTGCTGGTGTGTTCCATTCCTGGGACCAGCTGTTGATGGTATTCATGGTTGACTGCATCCTGTAAGCAGCCGTGCTGGTGTGTTCCATTCCTGAGACCAGCTGTTGATGGTGTTCATGGTTGACTGCATAATGTAAGCAGCCGTGCTGGTGTGTTCTGCTGCTGTGTACACTGCGAGGTCATCTGTGAGCAGCGCATACGACATGACTTGTTACATTTCTGTACTACTGAACCACCACCAACAACAACCCTCCTCCCCCTCCCACCTACACACACCCTCCCCGTCACTTTTTCGCATTGAAAATTGTTACATTGTTGCTGAAGAGCAGCATTCTATCTTTCGGGGAACAGGATAGGGTTAGGATCAGCCTATAATTATTTTCATAAAACTGAAAGAAGCACACTTTGAGATTGAAAGTGACCACTGGTCATTGTCACTGACCACAAGTCATCTACATTGTAGGTACAGAAGTACCCATGTCACACTAATAACCTGTTAAATAGAAAATACTAGCAATCGCCCCATGGCAGTTAATTCCCGTGGCAGTTTTAACCCCATAGCAGTATTGAACAATGCTGGAGGCAATGCCCGAGGCAGTGCTAAACCAGTAAAGTCCCGATTTTTTAATAATACAGATACGTGTAGTGTCATCCTCTTGTAATCTCCACTGCCCCCCCCCCCCGCCCCCCCCCCCCCACCATCCCTCCCGGCCCACCCACCCACCCCCTAACCTAAACCACCCATAACCAGCTAACCACTGCTGACCTACTCGGTCACCCCAGCACGTGTGAACCATGGTCTCATGCCCCACAGCCAGTCCCCCCCCCCCCGCCCCCCTTTTAATAACAGCACGTTTGGACATATGTCGTTTCGCCTAGTGAGCGAAACTGTAAAATTGTGCATATCGTGCGCATTTATGAACGGATGCTGTTCAAATTTTGCCGTGCCTTGCTTTGCCCGGGGTCATAGCAAGCCCTGACAGCAAATTTGAGGCGATTCGGTTAAGAAACGGCGGGGAGTTATTCGTGAAATGGTGAAGCGGCGTCTAGCGCGCGCGTTCCTGAACCGATTCGCTTCCGGTTTGGCACACGGATAGTCCCCGGCCCCGGTCATCTTCCAGAAACGCCGGAGATGAGATACGGGCGCCGAGAGGCCGGCGGATGCGCGTTTTGCGCATTTGCGAAAACCGCGCAAATGATACGGCTTTGCCTCGGTTGCCGTTGCCATCGCCCCCAGTTTAGGGCTCATAGCAAATTTGAAGCGATTCGGTCGAAAAAAAACGGCGGAGTTATAAGGCCCGTTTGTGTGTGTTGTTTTTCACACACACACACCACACACCACACACACACCACACACACACACACACACGTCGCGGACGTAGAGTTGGCTTTTCACTATATGATGATGATGTGGAATTTACGTCAAAGTGACCACTGGTCATTGTCACTGACCACAACTCATCTACATTGTAAAAGGTACAGAAGTACCCATGTCACATTAATAACCTGTTAAATAGTGAAAATGTGGAATTTACGTCAAAGTGACCACTGGCCATTGTCACTGACTACTGACCATCTGCATTGTACAACTACAGCGTTAAGACGCTAGATCACCAGCCGTGCGGCGGTACTTTCAGCTGCAGTGTTTCGCCTCGCAGCTGGTAATCAACCTTTATTTCACAAGGGTAAGAGAGAGAGAAAGAAACTTGAAAACTTTAAACTGAGAAACGAAACCAAATTTTATTTATACAGGGTAATGAGATAAGCATACATACTTTTTTACACCCAGCCCTGTGGTAAACAAGAACATCGAATAAACAACAATTTAAACAAAAACAAAACAAAAATGCAATGAAAGAAAATAATAAACAACAACCATGAACAGCATGTAAAAAGTGAAAATGTTGAGGGAGAGAGGGAGGGAGAGAGAGAGACAGAGAGATAGACAGAGAGATAGAGACAGACAGACAGAGAGAGAGGGATACAAATAATCCAACATTTATATGGGCATTTGTTACATTAGTGTCCAAACATTTTAAAAATCAAATGTCAAAATATAAGAGAGAGAGAGAGAGAGAGAGAGAGAGAGAGAGAGAGAGAGAGAGAGAGAGAGAGAGAGAGAGAGAGAGAGAGAGAGAGCGCGCATACGTGCCTGTCATTTGCTTTGCCATTGTGTTTTCATTCTGACCAAACTTAAAGAACAACACAGGCCAGCCTGTCTGGCGTGTGCAAGCAGTGTACTGTGCAGGCGACTGGGACTTTCTTTCTGCAAAACCAGCAAAGCGAAGAAAACCAGTAAAGCGCGTTTCTCACTGTCTTCTTACTCTAAGCGCAATTTTGTTTGGACAGCAGTCACTGGACAGCACACAC
>CM065705.1:3135872-3143372 GCA_017654935.2 Phymorhynchus buccinoides | reverse complement strand
TCTTCTCTCTCTCTCTCTCGTCTCTCTCTCTCTCTCTCTCTCTCTCTCTCTCTCTCTCCTCTCTCTCTCTCCTCTCTCTCTCTCTCTCTCTCCACTCTCTCTCTCTCTCTCTCTCTTCTCATCTCTCTCTCTCTCTCTCTCTCTCTCATCCTCTCCTCTCTCTCTCTCTCTCGCTCTCTCTCTCTCCCTCTCTCTCTCTCTCTCTCTCTCAAACGTCTATCTCGATCTCTCTCTCTCTCTCTCTCTCTCTCTCTCTCTCTCTCTCTCCTCTCTCTCTCTCTCTCTCTCTCTCTCTCTCTCTCTCTCTCTCTCTCTCTCCTCTCTCTCTCTCTCTCTCCTCCCCCCTCCCTCCCCCCTCTCTCTCTATCTCTCATTTTTGTCGATGACAGGTTCTTTACATTTATATCAGTAGGAATGACACACACACAGAGAGACAACAGACACTTCAACCACTAATGTGGGTTTTGTTCTTTTTAAGGAAGTATAAATGGTACGTGTGTTGTTATGCGTGTTGTGGATTTTGTGAAGTAGGTCATTGTGTTGACAGTAGTGGCAAAGCTTGCCTTGTCAGTTGGAACGATCATTTCTGGAAGTGGAATCATGTTTGATTCGCCATTTTCTTTCTGAGGTTAGCTGCCTTTAAACACGTTTAAAATGACCTGTCGTTGTTTTTCGTTTTCTTAGTTTGGAACAAAGCAGGCCCTTTGGAGAAAAACAAAGATTGACACCATTGAAGGTATGGGAAGTGTGTGATTTTATTCCACTTTCTGTGAGATCTTAAACGATCGAGGTTTTCTAATGGATCTGTGCAAACTTATCAGAACTAGAGGAGTTAAGAGTCGGTTCAGCTTCTCTCGTTTATGATTCTGTTTTCCATATGATATTAAGTTAAAATATTCAAATGAAGAGGCATAAAAATGTCTGTAGGCTTTGCGAAATGATCCTTTTCATCCTTTAAGCTTATCACAGTGCGGATTTGTACGATTCTTTACTACTTTTCGTTAATTTCGTTTAGCTCTTCGGATCGGAGGGTGGGTGGGGGTGTTGACTCAACTCAACTCAGTTTAGTGACTAGGCCTTCTGCCCATGTCACAAGGGAACTGTGGGGAGGAGGAGAAGGAACAATGGCATATAACTAATAATAAAGACAGAATTCATTACAAAACCACAAACATTTTTGCTCGCATATTGAGGGAACAGTGGGAGGGGTAAGGAATGCAGAATAGTTGGCTATATGTAAGAAATACAGCAATTTAAATAATTCAAACAAGAAAACATCATTATAATTCATCAATCGATATCGGGGGGGGGGGGGGGGGGGGGGTCGGGGGGAGGGGGGGGGGGGGGGGGGGGGGTTGCTGAGAGAGACAGAGAGATTCAAACTTTCAATTACCTTTATCTCCCCCCTACAAGGATAAGGGGGTAGCTGGGGGTGGCAGTGGCCCCTTAGTCTCCACTTCTTAGTCACTCTGGAGAGCACTTAGGGACAATTCGTCATTCCGGGGGGGGGGAGAGAGAGAGACTCTTCAAACTTCAATTACTTTATTTTACAAGGATAAGAATTTAGGCTGGGCCTAGTCCACACCCCTTCCATTCTGTCCTTGAGAGAGGGAGAGAGAGGGAGAGAGGGAGGGAGAGAGAGAGGGGGGGGGGGGTGCCAACGGTTCCAATGAATTATTTTATTTCAACATAATACAGATGAATTCGTCCGTTGCTTCTGTGAGTGCTGTAGAGTTGACACTCCGTCTGACTGAGATCTGATCTTAGGCCATCCATAACAAGTAGAATCAGCAACAGTATCAACGTTAAAAAGGCAAAACTTCGTATAATTGATCATAATAAGTATAACAAGAAAGCAGTCGTAGAGTCTACAGCGTTTCTTACAAAACTGAGGAGATTCGTTCATGAGGAATTACATTACAATAATCATAATCAACCACCACCACCATCATCACCCTGAAAACTGACTATGAAGTAACCTTAAGCACTACGTCATCGTGACGTCATCACCGAAATAACGTAATGGGACTGCGACGCGAAAGCGAAGCGAACGCTAACACCTCCAACAACACCACGATGACGCAGCGTGGATCCACGGTAGCTCAGCTGTTGGCCAACGTGCACAGCGGCGCGTTGCTTGACGCGCCACCGCCTCGCCGCGCCGCGGCGCAGCGTTCCCGCCGCCTGTCGCTGGACTCTTGCCGCCACCAGCTGGGGAAAACGCGCGTGTACGTCCGCGCCGCGGCGGGAGCGGCGAAAGACAGCGACGCTGCTGCGGAGGATGCTGCTTTGAAGGTAGACTGGTTGGTTTTCCGTTATTGTTGGGACTAGTCATGGATGTGTCATGCTCTTAAACTGTTGGTGTTTCCTTTTGGCTGGTCTTTCGAATTTTTTTGTTCTTCTCTGTGTACATGCTCGTCGTAAGTACACACACACACACACACACCACACACACACACACACACACACACACACACACACACACACACACACACACGCATGCATGTATGCACACACACACCATATTGTTTTATGCATAGGCTTTGTGTGTGCGTGCGTGTGTGTGTGTGTGTGTGTGTTTCATTTAACGTCTATCCACTTCTCGTGATATTAGACGGGAATGCGCGCGCGCGCATGTGTGTGTGTGTGTGTGTGTGTGCGTGCGTGCGTGTGCGTGTGTGTGTGTGTGTACATACATGTGTAAATATAATAATGCATGCGTTTAGTCATTTTTAACGCGAAGAATAGATTCAGGTAAAAATTTAAGGGCATCCGTGTTTCTGCCTTTGATACATGTAAGTTCTTTGGCCCAGTACGTCCCGCCACCAACTGTTGTAGATAAAACAGCACTTCTAAAGGGCCTCTTCCACGTCCCCCCCACTGCCCCTAGCCCCCTTACCCCCACCCCACCCCCCACCCCCACCCCCAAAGCCTGGATAAATATGGGATGGTTCACAATGTTTAATGATGGGGTTTGAATCATATAGTAAAAAGCCAAGCAAGGTCCGTGTGTGTGTGTGTGTCTGTCTGTCTCTTCTGAAACACAAAACGGGCCTTATAATAATTCCGCCGTTTTTTTGATTCCGTTCGTGTGACCGAATTCCGCCTTTGAATCGCTTCAAATTTGCTGTGAGCCCTAACGGGGCGATGGCAACGGCAACCGGGGGCGGCCGTTTTTGTGTCATTTTTTGTCATTTGCGCGGTTTCGTGAAACGCGTATCCGCCGGACTCTCGGTCCCGTATCTCCGGCATTTCTGGACCGATTGCCTTCAAATTTGGCAGATAGATGACCCGGTGACGGTGACTATCACTGTGTGCCAAACCGGAAGCGAATCGCACACTTCAGAAACGCGCGCGCTATATGCCGCTTCACCTTTTCACGAATAACTCCGCCGTTTTCTTAACCGAATCGCCTCAAATTTGCTGTCAGCTTGGCCTGGCAGCAAATTTGAAGAGAATCGGGAGAGCGCGTCACTCTCAGAGCAGCGCCAACGGGAAACGGGGACTTATAATTCCGCCGTTTCTTAACCGAATCGACTTCAAATTTGCTGTACTCAGCGTTACCAGTACTTGGCGTTACCGTTACTAGGCGTTACCAGTACGGGTGCATTGCCAGTACTAGGCGTTGCGCTAGCGCTATTTAATGGCACATGCACTATTTTTGCTCTTTTTGCACCCCTTTGGTGGTGCACCCCCCCTCTCCTTCCTTGTCATGCTATCTTGTCATTTATGCCCCCCCCACCCCCCCCCCCCTTCATCCCCCCCCCCCCCCCCCCCTATTTCTTTCAGTTTCTCACTGGGAAGCCAACTTCTTACTCTGATCAACATCCTCTGCCATCCTCGGGAAAAGGGATAGGGTTAGGATCAGCCTAGGTTTCGTTTTTCATAAAACTGAAAAACTGAAAGAAGCAGACTTGATATTGGGGCCTTTGTAAAAGGTTCTTCTCTCTCTCTCTCTCTCTCTCTCTCTCTCTCTCTCTCTCTCTCTCTCTCTCTCTCTCTCTCTCTCTCTCTCTCTGGTTGTTTTTAACGTCTAATTAGGCGTAGCCTCTTATAGACGGTTCTTCTTGTTCCCTGGCTTAAAGACTCCAGGGATCATCCCAACAGCCGAAGCACTTGAACACTATGGTACAAATGCGTCAGCTAGGGGTGAGAACATTACGCGTGTGACCGTGTTTTTTTTTATTACCCCGCCACGTGGGTAGCCACACTCCGACTTCGGGGGGAATGTGGACTGATGTTATGATAGGAGCTTGTCATGGCTAAAGACGATCCCCGCATAACTATGCAGAGCATAGCAACATTTGACACAGCCTTATGCCAAGGCGATTGTGAGAGGTTGATTAAGGAAGTGAATGTGGTCTATGGTTTTTCTTTGAATTTTCTTTTGTGTAGCTCTTTACTCTTGGTGTGTGTGTGTGTGTGTGTGTGTGCGTGCGCGCGCGCGCGCGTGTGTGTCACTGTGTGGATGCAAGAAAGAGTTGCGTGCAAGCATCGTGTGTGTAATTTTTTTCTAGTGAATTATTGTTGGTTTGCCTTTACATTTTCTTGTTCTCGATGTAAAGCGCACTGAGCTCACGTGAGAAAGAGCTGTATATAAAATCACACGATTATTAAACATGAGGGGGTACCTATGGCACAAGATTGCCCCCGCCCCCCCTGCCCCCTCCATCTCCATCCCAGATAGATATTTGTCAGGTCGTGTTGTGTTGTAATCTAGTAGGCCTAGTAGGGAACAACCCATTTGTCTGTCACTTCTTGTTCACTTCATGATCCTGTGCATCTATGGATGAGTGTGTGTGTGTGTGTGTGTGTGTGTGTGTGTGTGTGTGTGTGTGTGTGGTTGTGTGTATGCGTGTGTGTGTGTGCGTGTCTGTGTGGGTATGCGTGTGTGTGTGTGTGTCTGTGTGTCTTCTCTGTGTGGGTGTTTGAGAGAGAGAGAGAGAGAGAGGAGAGAGAGAGAGAGATGAGGAGAGCCGACGAGAGAGAGAGAGAGAGTGTGTGTGTGTGTGTGTGCGTGCGTGCGTGGTGTGTGTGTGCGTGCGTGCGTGTGTGTGTGTGTGCACACGCACGTGCCTATGTAATGACGCATCGACCAGCTCTGAAGCGCAGAATGTACATGTATGTACGTATGTATCGTGCGTGCATGAGACGTAGTTCTTTTTAAAGCAAAGATACTGGTGTGGCGCTTGCACATCAACACATGCTTATACTATGTGCAGGCGTGCGCGCGCGCTTCTCTCTCTCTCTCTCTCTCTCTCTCTCTATCTTATCTCTCTCATCTCTCTCTCTCTCTCTCTCTCTCTCTCTCTCTCTCTCTCTCTCTCTATCTCTCTCTCACACACAACACACACACACACACACACACACACACACACACACACACACACAACACACACACACACACACACACACACATACCACACACACACACACACACACAACACACACACACACACACACACACACACACACACACACACACTGTGTGGTAGTTGAGACTTAAGATTTCAATTCGATCAATAATTTTAAAAAATAGTCATGAATTTCACACAAAGATCAGCCCAGAATTGTAAGGGAAAAAATAAATTCCATCCTGATTATTCGCCTCTTCCTCCTCTCTCTTCTCTCTCTCTCTCTCCTCTGACTCTCTCTCTCTCTTCTCTCTCTATCTCTCTCTCTATCTCTCTCTCCTCTCTAGGGTGAGAGAAGAGAGAGAGAGAGCTTTGTTGCTGGGATTCTAGTATTACCTCTTTGTATTTTCATTTCTCACCTCCACCCTCCCCACCCAAACCACCACCCTCCCCACCCAAACCACCACCACCACCCCACACAACTCACCACAACTCCCTCTCCCCCACCCCCCCCCCCCCCTCTCTCTCTCCTCTCTCGCCAGACAGCACCGTGCGGGAAGCGCGTGCCGTGTGCATGCACCACGTGCGCACGTGCCTTGCGGCTGGTGTGTGTGTGTGTGTGTGTGTGAATGAAGTTTCTAATCCGCAGACAACTGTAATACGATGTCAGCGGCGCGTGCATGGTACACGGCTTGTAGGCTACCGCGCGGCGGACACGTGTTTTTATCTGTTGGTTTCTCGCCTCTGTGTGTGTGCGTGTGTGCTAGGGTATTCTCATTCCCGGGGTGGGGGGGGGGGGGGTGTCCTTTCTTTTCAAGTTCTATGGTCGCATCCCAAAGTGCGTACATTTCGGCATACTTCTGTAAAATAGAAATTGGTCTCACAGATGAATCTGAATCTGATAAGATACGAAGAAGAAGAAGAGAGAGTGAGAGAGTGTGTAAATTATGCTTGCAGCATCTTCATAATTACACCCCCACCCCCCACTCTTTCAATTTACTTTTTTTTATGTACGAAGTATACCCTCATAATAATCCCATTCATTCAGCTCAGCTGCATTATTTGATGGGCCTGTGTTTATTTCCGTGCCTACAACCGACCACCATACTATTTAATTGTTCGCGGCGTAACACACTTTCAACACAATCGTCACACCAGTCTGTGGTTGTTGGGAGGGAGGGAGAGAGAGAGAGAGGGAGAGAGAGAGAGAGAGAGAGAGAGAGAGAGAGAGAGAGAGAGAGAGAGAGAGAGAGAGAATCTATGATTGTTGGAGAGAGAGAGAACCTATGATTGTTGGAGGGAGAGAGAGAGAGAGAGAGAGAGAGGGGGGGAAGAGAGAGTCTATGATTGTTGGAGAGAGAGAGAGAGAGAAGAGAGAGAGAGAGCAAGAGAGAGAGAGAGAGCGTTGAGGACAGGGAGTGCGGGGGTGGGGGGGGGGGGGGTCGGAAACAATACAAAACAGCCAATCAGGGATAAGAATAGTGATGTGTGGGTGGGGTGTGATGAGGCGTGGACAAAAAATGTTAGGAAGGGGAGGGGGTGGGGGGTAAGGAGAGAGAGGGGGGGTGGGTGTAAAGACTACAGAAACAGAGTGCAAAATCAAACAAGGTGGGTAGTAAACTGGGAAGGGAGGGGGGAGGGGGTAGAGAAAGTAGCTGTAGTGGGCAACATGAAAGAGAATCACTCCACTGTCTGCGGCTGGTGGTCGGCTGCTGTAGTCAGTCTAGTGGTCTAGTCGAATGTGTTATCAGGAGAAAACCGCTTGTTATCGGTGGACCCAGACTCCCTTTCTCTCTCTCTCTCTTAGTCTTAGGCCTTTCTATCTTCCTTTTGTCGTGATCATGGCGGAAGCCACAGCAAACGTGTTGTCTGCTACTAAGCTACTTTAAATTTGTCGTCTGGTGCTTCCACTAAACCGGTTTTGTTTTGTTGAGGAAGAGGAACTTCTTCCAATCTTCAGCGTGTGAAACCACAAAAAGAATGTAGAGATGGATTTTGGTGCATAAATGTTTGGTGGTTTTGGTTTTTGTGCTTCGATTGGATTTGGTGCTAGACAGGATCAGCAGCTATATGATATCGAACAGTATGCTAACACCCTAAAGGATTTGGTGCTAGACAGGATCAGCGAAGTTTGAATGATTCCATG
>CM065705.1:3123372-3130872 GCA_017654935.2 Phymorhynchus buccinoides | reverse complement strand
TTCCACTGTAGTAGTAGTATCTTTCTCTCTCTCTGTCTCTCTCTCTCTCTCTCTCTCTCTCTCTCTGAACTCATCTCAAAAGCCTCTAGCCTCTCTCTCTCTCTCTCTCTCTGTCTATGTCTAAAGGTTCTCTCTTCCCTCTTTCGGGCTCTCTCAAACTCTCTCTCTCTCTCTCTCTAGTAGGGCCCCTCTCTCTCTGTCTCTCTCTCTTCTCTCATGCTCTTCTCTCCTCTCTCTTTCTCTCTCTCTCTCTCTCTCCCTCTCTTCTCTTATTTTAGGAAGATGCATCTCTCTCTCTCTCTCTCTCTCCCTCTGTTTCAGTTTTTTTATGATTTCTAAATTTGTTATGATAATACTACCCCCTACCCCCTTTTCCTCTCCTTTTTTTCATGTTTTTTCAACTTTCTTTAATATGGATTTGTTTTTATATTTTCGAGGGCATGGTGTAAAAAAGCTTATGCTTATCTATTAACCCTCAATAAACATTCGTATTCGTATTCTCTCTCTCCCCTTCAGTTACTCATTCTAAGCTAATAACCAATCCAAAGATGAGGGGGGAGGGGGTAGAAGGAAACAGGATATGAGTAGATGTGACTCACCCCTTTTGTCTTGATTTCATTTATGTAGATCAACTGGTAGATGTGAGAAATAATTATTAGGAAGTGTCTGTGAAGAAAAGGAAATTCCAGTGTTGTAGCTAACAAACAAACACCATTCATTGTCCACTGTCCACATGTGTAGCAGGGCTCCCAACCGTCCCGCAAAACAAGGGGTCCCAGGGACTCCTTCACTTACAGTATAGAGGGTCCTGGAGGCGGGATAGGGGGTCCCAGTGGCATTGCCAATGCTAAAAATATTGTTTCCAGTTCATCCCTGGGACCCCCTGCACATTCTTTTAGAACTTTAGTGCTTCATAGACCCCCAAATGGGGGTCCCTGGGATCCCTGTGTATGTATACATGTATGCTGTCTCTCTCTGCTTCAGTCTCTGTCTATCTCTGTTTATTTGTCTGTCTGTTAATGTTGTTGTAATCCTCTAGAAGTAATGGGACTTGGAGGAGGGGACATTCCACTGTTCTCATCATTGTGTATTATATGACAAAGAATATGTACAAAAAATATCTAGAAAATGGGACTGTGGGGTTGTTGTTTTTTTGTCTGGTGTTTGCTCCTCTCTCTCTCTCTCTCTCTCTCTCTCTCTCTCTCTCTCTCTCTCTCTCTCTCTCTCTCTCACCTCTCTCTCTCTCTGCTCTCTCTCCAGACTCTCTGATCTCTCTCTCTCTCTCTCTCTCTCTCTCTCTCTCTCTGTCTCTCTCTCTCTCTCTGTCTCTCTCTCTCTCTCTCTCTCTCTGTCTCTATCTCTCTCTCTCTCTGTGTCTCTATCTGTGAGTCTTCTCTCTCTCAGTCTCTGTGTCTCTCTCTGTCTCTGTCTCTCTCTCTCTCTCTCTTTCTTTCTGTCTCTCTCTCTCTCTCTCTCTCTCTCTCTCTCTCTCTCTCTCTCTCTCTCTCTCTCTCTCTCTCTCTCTCTCCACTCTCTCTTTATTGCATATCCCTGTCTCCCTCTTGAAACATAGACAGGCAAACAAACAGACCAACCATCCATAACAAAGAAATTGTATAAATTCTTTTTTTTACATTAATAATAATAATAATAAACGGATATTTATATAGCGCTTTTTATCGAGCACAAAAAACGCTTTAACTGTAACCCAACATATATACCAATTTACAGACTTTGGAGAAAACATGGCCGTAGGCAGTAAGTAGAAGGATATTGAATTGAATTTAAAAGTGACAGCTTTAGTGATGGATGGATTAGTAGAATTCATTTCCAGCCTTAGATTAAAAAATACTTGGTTGAACTTGTTTGCAAGATTTAATGGCTGTGGTCATTTGTAGGTTTTATAGATTTTAGTGCAAGTTTTACTCCCCACTGCATTTCACAGAGAGAGAGAGAGAGAGAGAGAGAGAGAGAGAGAGAGAGAGAGAGTTCAGACTTCAGAATCTTTATTTAACAAGGATAATAATTTAGGCTGAGCCTGTTGGAGAGAGAGAGAGAGAGAGAGAGAGAGAGAGAGAGAGAGAGAGAGAGAGAGAGAGAGAATGACTTCAGACTTCAGAAACTTTATTTAACAAGGATAAGAATTTAGACTGAGCCTGTTACTGAGTGTTACTTAGAGAGAGAGAGAGTTCAGACTTCAGAATCTTTATTTAACAAGGACAATAATTTAGGCTGAGCCTTTTAAAGAGAGAGAGAGAGAGAATGTGAATGCGAATATTTTATTCAAATAAACCAAGGCCCCTTATGAAGGGAAAGTGAGCAAACAAAGATCAACAGCCATAATAAACTTAGCAATCCATCAAATAATACAAAAGGAATACAGTGTAACCTCCCTTATAAGACTTTCAAAACCCATCCAAAAATAGGTCTTATAAATATAAGGGAGGGGTCTTATAAGGGAGGTAATTTTAAAACTTACAAAGAAAGGCAATGTCTCAGAGAAGTAGGTCTTATATGGGAGGAAGTCTTATAAGGGAGGTTCCACTGTACATGTAATCAATACACATGATACTAGTGTCGCTACAATGAGAGACTTAGTGGGATTTTTTTCACGCCAGAGGGCATGACGCTCGTGTGAGGCTAATCCTCTCTATATTCTTAGTTGGGGATAAAGAAAATGAGAGAGAGAGTGAGTAGTCCTACCATCTCTCTCTCTCTTACTACGCCCAACTAAGAAAATCGCGTGATAAGCCCCTAGTGCATTGACTGCCCTCTGGCGTGAAGAATATCGCCATATGACCATTGCTTCAGTCAGATGGCAATTAATATCCAGTCAGATTATGGTAGAAGGACTAAGTAAGAGGGATACCAACTCAATGAACTCAATGGTTTTTAGTGTAAAGCCACTGACCTGTATAACATTTCGAGAGAGAGAGACAGGCACAGAGAGACAGAGACAGAGAATGTTGATGCATGGTTGTGAATATGTCTGTTTGTGTCTGTTGCCACCTGGCTGTGCCTGTTATGTTCAAGCAATTGTGTGCACATGTATAATGCACACAGGGCTCCCAGGGACCCCCATTTGGGGGTCTATGAAGAACTAACATTCTACAGGACCCTCTAAAAGAATGTGCAGGGGGTCCCAGGGATGCACTAGAACAATTTTTAGCATTCATAATGCACTGGGACCCTCTATCCCGCCTCTAGGACCCTCTATACTGTAAGTGAAAGAGTCCCTGGGACCCCTTGTTTTGCGGGACGATTGGGAGCCCTGGTACATGTGTGGTGGTTTGTGGGTATCTGTTGTCACATTAATATGTGTTTACATGTATGAACTGTTCGTATGTGTGCGTAATTTGTAGGCCCTGCTGTGCTCCTGCTGCCTGTACTGTGGCTGTGTAAGTTAGTGGTGGTTCTTCGTCTTCTTCCGATTGGGGATGTTTATCCTGCCCCACGCGCAAAGTCTTCGTTTAGACTGCCATTGGCGCACAGGATGCATGCTTTGTGAGTTCATGTCATCCATTCCACCGGCACACACAGCCTACTCGTACCGAATAGTGGAATGGGCTTTAACGTGTGCGCAAGATCTTGTGTGTGCGTTCGCACACGAGACCTCGGTTTTAGGTCTCATCCGAAGGACCAGGTTGTCATTGATTATTATGCAATGGGCGTAGTTAGCCATAGTTAGGTGCTATTAAGATTATTATGAAAGCATGCCAGCTATTTGTTTGTGCAGAGCCTTAGAGTAAACACACGCACATGCATGCACACATGCAGACACAGACACACACACACACACACACACACACACACACACACACACACACACACACACACACACACACACACACACACACACACACACACACCCACGGAGTCTCGCACACACACATACACACACATGCATGCGCACTCACAGACACAATTATACTAAAGTAATATTAGTAATAATGATCATTGTGATTTAATGCATCTAATAAGACTCCTTCGACAAAGAGAATGCCAAGGACATCATTGACACTCTGTCCGCCGGAATCAAGGTAACTAGCATAGGGTGCCAAAAAGGTTATGGAAGTTTTTAGGGGTACAACAGTATGAAAACTATATTTTATACATCATTAACTTTTGTCACTAGACTCCTTCCATAAGGACAATGCCAAAGACATGGGTAATGTATGCAAACCTGTCACTAAGTACAAAACAATAGACCTACTGCGTAAATCAAATCAGGCAGAGTGATCTGTGTTGGTAAGAGTGATCTCCCTTGAAATTACACACACTCTCTTTCTTTCTCTCTCTCTGTGTCTGTCTCTCTCTCTCTCTCTCTCTCTCTCTCTCTCTCTCTCTCTCTCTCTCTCTCTCTCTCTCTCTCTCTCTCTCTCTCTCTCTCTCTCTCTCTCTCTCTCTCTCTCTCTCTCTCTCTCTCTCTCTCTCTCTCACTCATGGACACAGTCATGCACACACACATACACTCATGCACACACACGCACATGCACGCACACGCACACATACACACATCCACTAACATTAACAATGATCACAGAATGATTCAACATGCCACACAATCATAATTATTGTTATTAGCATCCCTGAGGGCTCATAAGAGAGCTGCAATCAATTAATTATGCAGTCATCAGCACAGCTCTCAGCGTAATTATGTGACACACTTGGCCAAAAAAACAAATCTTCTGAGTGTATGAAACTGAAAGTTCATATTCGCATGCATGCACATGCATGCATAATTTATGTGCACCCATACACAACACATGCATGCTTGCGCAAACATGATCAAGTCTCTCTCTCTCTCTCTCTCTCTCTCTCTCTCTCTCTCTCTCTCTCTCTCTCTCTCTCTCTCTCTCTCTCTCTCTCTCTCTCTTTCTCTCTCTCTCTCTCTCTCTCTCTCTCTCTCTCTCTCTCTCTCTCTCTCTCTCCTCCCCTCTCTCTCTTTCTCTGTCTCTCTCTCTCTCTCTCTCTCTCTCTCTCTCTCTCTCTCTCTCTCTCTCTCTCTCCCTCTCTCTCTCTCTCTCTGTCTCTCTCTCTCTCTCTCTCTCTCTCTCTCTCTCTCTCTCTCTCTCTCTCTCTCTCTCTCTCTCTCTCTCTCTCTCTCTCTCTCTCTCTCTCTCTCTCTCTCTCTCTCTCTCTCTCTCTCTCTCTCTCTCTCTCTCTCTCTCTCTCTCTCTCACACACACATGCACACATGCACAGAAGAGCACACAAAATGCACACACACACACACATCCGCACACACTCACGCACACACACACACATGCACACACACACACACATGCACACACACACACACACACACACACACACACACACACACACACACACACACACACACACACAGTCACAAACAGACAGAGTCACACGCACGCACGCACACACACGCACACACGCACACACACACACACACACAATGGAATGATATCTGTCAATAGAAACAGATGGCTGGCCTAACAATAAACACGCCCTCTGAATCTCACCGCATCTGTCTATTTCTCTGACTCTTTCTAACATGTGTGTGACTGTGCATGCGTTTATGTGCTTGTGTGCTGTGTGTTTGTCTGTCTGTCTATATATGTGTGAGTCTGTCTGTCTATCTGTCTCCCTGTGTATTTTCTTTCTCTCGCTGTCTCTCTTTCTCTCGCATGCATTTTAACTCGTCTCACTCACTCACACAGACATATAGTGATACACACACACTCTCTATTTATCTGTCCCATACACTCTTAACAGTCTCTCTCTTCCCCCCTCTCTCTCTTTCCCCCCCCCACTCTCTCTCTCTCTCTCTGTATCCCTCTCTCTCTCTCTCTCTCTCTGTATCCCTCTCAGTCTCTATCTCTGTAGCCCTCTCTCTCTCTCTCTCTGTAGCCCTCTCTCTCTCTCTGTATCCCTCTCTATCTCTGTAGCCCTCTCTCTCTCTCTGTATCCCTCTCTCTCTCTTCCCCCCCCCCTCTCTCTCTCTCTCTCTCTGTATCCCTCTCTCTCTCTCTCTGTATCCCTCTCTCTGTGTCACTGTGTATCCCTCTCTCTCTCGCTATCTCTCTCTCTCTCTCTCTCTCTCTCTCTCTCTCTCTCTCTCTCTCTCTCTCTCTCTCTCTCTCTCTCTCTCTCTCTCTCTCTCTCTCTCTCTCTATCTCTCTCGCTATCCCTCTCGCTCTTTCATCTCATGCATCAACAGGCCCACGCCCACACACCCAGTGAAAGGTCTGCTCATTAAATGCAGGGGAGTTAATTTTGTACAACACTCAGTTTCCGGCCCATGCTAATTATCCCCCCTTGGACTTCTTCCTGGAGGGGGGGGGGGGGGGGGGGGGGGGCTGCAAGGGGGCATTAGTAACTCAGGGCAAATGACTAACATCTGCGGTTTTTTCTATCTTCGTTTCATTTTTAACATACATAATAATAATAATGAGGAAAATTTATATCGCACCATCCTACTATGTAGGCTTCAGGACGCTTTGCATATAATAGAAATGGAATAAAAACATGAAGCTAAAATCCAATGATGAGCAGAAAATACACATAACAATCTTTCGTATGACAAAAATCGGGACTTTCCTGGTATTGCAGTACCTCCAGGATCGCCCCACTATCTTTACATTTAAGAATGTCCCACGTGTACCTGTTCCAAGTCGGAGGACGTTAAACGGATTTTCATTCATCATTGTTTCGTTTTCTTCCGGCCCTGATCTCTTAGTACAAAATTAGCGGCTCTTCCAGATTGCTGGGCTTTGCTGGCAAGAGCGAGTTGCATTGCATGGCTCATGCCTTGTGGCACCTGTTTCTACTGAATCTAGTCTGCCCATTATCCCCCTCCCCCCACCTTGGCCCAAACAGTCAGACAGGATTTTATTGAAAACCCTTTCACCGCCAATGTCGCATTTATGCACCACAATAGTTTAACACCCATGTCACTAAAAGGCATCAAATCTGGGCCTGTAATCTGAAGACCCCATTTTATTAATTTTGGGAGGTAAGGGCAGGCCTAATGTTATGCATGTCACAGAGGAATTCACAATATTGCAGATAATTGTTTTTCTCTACCCAGTTAAGTTTAATGGTATATTAAATATTGTGTTGTGAACTGCTGCGCAGAACCACTTCAAATTTTGTGGTACATGTGCATAGCTTGAAGCTGATGTGTTTTGTTGCGACAGAGGACTTGTCTTTTTGTGACATGCTTCTTTCGGCAACGTGGTAGCTTAGAAAAAACCTCATGTTTACGACTCTCAGTCTCAAAGCCTGGCTCTTTCAGTTTCACGACATTAGCCTCACGACATTAGCCCCAAGCTGGTCCTAGCCCTATCACATTCCTGAGAGTAACATAATGTTGCTTCTCAGTGTTAAATGTTCAATTTGAGACGAATCTGCATGTGTGCTGGGGCTTTAAACTGCATTCAATTTATACAAAACAATGTCCTAGTACAAACCATAGAGATTGTATAGTGTGTTTCCCATATCTTCTTCTTCTTCTTCCATCACCCGGACAGTTTC
>CM065705.1:3065872-3108372 GCA_017654935.2 Phymorhynchus buccinoides | reverse complement strand
TCATTGACCCATTGTGACGATGATCTGACCCCTCATTTTGTGCATCCAGGGCTCGTCTGACCCATGAAGTTTGCAATAAAGTTTAAGTGCAATACTACAGTGACCCTTTACTGGACGGTTATTTTGGAAATTGACCCCATCATTTTCTGCAGTTAGGGGTCATATGACTCATGAAGTTTCAAAACAATCCGAAGCTCTGTGTCTAAGTGAATGTGATGAAGTCCTACTAGTTTTGTCCACTGTTATTTGTAGTCACCAACACCCCCACCCCCACACACCACCCCCACCCCCACACACCCATATACGAATCTGATGATTTCAGGGACCAACTGTCTGGAATACACTTCCCATCCATATCAGATATGTACTTTTCTATATTCTAGTCATGTAAAATGTATGTACGTTCGTGATGTTCTGATTGTATAAGATAATGTATATTCTATGTTGTATTTGTATTAAATATGTAAAGCGCTTAGAGCCCTAAATCAGAGAATAGGCGCTATATATATAATCATTACTATGATGAAATATCTGTGTGTTTGTATCGAACATTGTATGTGATCCGTATGTGGGGGTCTACGCGAGTATAGTGAAGGAAAATAGTAACATTATTGTTTAGACGGAAGTGTTTCACGAGAATCCTGCCTCACAGACGCCGTCACAGTCGGCTCGCGGTTGGATTGAGTCGTATGCAGTGAGTCGCACCCTTTAGAGTCTGATCTTTGAGTGAGATTTGAAACGAGTTTTGTGTAAATATCTGTACATTATTACTGAAGCTTTTCCTTCATAGTTTGTTTCCCCCCCCCCCCCTTACCCCTTCTCCCTTCACTCACTTTCCCTCTCACCATCATTTTCCTTCTTCTTCCTTCATCCTTGTTTTCCAGCCTTTTGGTGTGTGTTTTTAATAAAGAGAGTTTGTTTTCTATCCTATGGTAGAATATGGTGATTACCGTAATTTGCGGACTATAAGCCGCAATTTTTTTTACACCCCCCACCTGCGGCTAGTACAGTGACGCGGCCTAAACGTTACCGAAAGTGAAAGTAAGCTCAACTCAGTGGCATCCTTGATTCAGACCTTTGATCTGTGGCCTTGTTCACGGTTGATGACAAAAAAAATCACCTTGATTTTAGTATATTTTTTCACAAAATGACGATCTGGTTCACGGTCTCGACACTTTCGTTTTGGCAGTCAACGCACCCGCGATCAACTCTAGACTCAACCGGAAGTGGACATCGTGCATCACCATTTTTCCGCGGCTTATGCGTTACTTTTTTCATGATTTTTTTTAAAAAAGTACCTAGGGGGTGCGGCTTATATTACGAAGCGGCTTGTCCGTGAATTACGGTAACTCTTCCAGCACCATGTATTGGTTAGGTACATTATAGTCACAGAGGCGTCTCTGTGAAATTCGGGTTGCTCCCACCTGGAGAGCGCGTCGCAGCCAGAGGCGCGCCACCCAATTGTTTTTTAATTTTTATTATTTTTTGCATGCGATTTTTGTGTGACTGATGAGGAAGAAAGGGAGGGGGGTAAATTTTGACCAAACGACAACTTTTTCGTTGCCACTGGGTTTAATGTGTGCTAAGCGCATGAGCACATGGGACCTCAGTTTATCGTCTCATCCGAAAGACTCCACGTTCAGACCACAAGGCCTAGTGCAAAGTGAGAGGAAAACCCCCCTGTACCCAGGTTTGAAGTTGGGTTTATTTGACACGAGGCGAACGCGCTACCACTGTGCCACTCTGCACTCTTGCTTGACGTTCTTGGTTATCCGTTGCATTTCAACTGACAAGAGGGGAGTTCCTGGGTTGTTTTTTTCCCAAGTGCGCATTCGTTGCTTTAGCGCAAAAAATCACTGACGTAAGCTCTAAAAATAGACCAACACATGGCCGGGTACTTGGCAGTGAATGACTTTGCCTTTGGTGGGAGGATAGAGAAATTACTGGGCGATATGTATTCGTCCATGTACTAGAAGAATTAAGATGAGTGTAATTAAGCGTGCTCTGTTAACTTTAGGTGTGTATGCCTTTTATTGTAAATCAAATACCATGACTTGGTACTTAAAGGGTTAATGGTTAAAAAAAAAGGTATTTTTTAAAAACTTTTTTTGAGGATTTTTTTAAAGTTGCTATCGTATCGTAAATTTGGGTTTTACGTCCTCTCGACCTGGGAAGTTGCGACGACGAAAATGGTGTTTTACGTCCTCTTGGTCTGAATCAGACACATATGGGACATTTGTAAATACAAATATGGTGGAAACAATTCTGGAGGCAATGCCCGGAGGCAGTAAAGTCCCGATTTGTTATTAATACAGATAGGTGTAGCGGTAACCACGCCTCTGTTAAACCTCATCGGCTATGGCACCGCCACAAGTATGCCTGGGAAGTTGCTGTTATTTGATTTCTAATTATAAATCTTTGCCTACATGAAAATGTAAGAAATGGATTCTTAGATTTTCAAGAAATTAGTATTATTTTGTATTTAGAAATACGCAACTTTTGTATGAACAAATAACATCATAATTTCCTAAGGTTTGTAATTTTGTTTGCTTTTTTTTTCCATGTAGAAAATATAAAATATATTTGTAAACACATAATTATTTAATGAAACATTTCCTCTGTTGTACTTATTTGTGGCTAATGTATCTACGCGTGATGATAATTCTTTTAATCTCTGAGCCATGTAATATATTCCATGCATTTCCAATTTTGTACCTTTTTTTTTTTTGAGGGGCAGAGGGTTATCCCTTACCCCCCCCCCCCCCCACCCCATCCTCCCCCGACTCATTCCCACTTCACCCTACACAATCCCCTAATCACTCCCATATCTGAATTTTTCTCTCGCTCCTAAAATAACCATTTTTCCTTTCTTTTTTGTTTGTTCTTTGCCACTCTCTTGTTTACCGGCATTTTTTTTTAAACCTTCAACAGTGTTCAAAGAGTAATTACAACCCCCACCCCTCTCCTCCCCAACTGTTCTTATTTTGCTTTGTTCCTTTATTTTTTCGTCCTCCGTCACCATTTGACACTCCTCCTTTGCAGGGTGTCGCTCCCAGACAACCAACCTCTCCTCTCTTTCTTTCGTTTCTGTTCATTTTTCATCCTCCAACACTCCTCCTTTGCAGGGTGTCGCTCCCAAACAACCAACCTCTCCTCTCTTTCTTTCGTTTCTGTTCATTTTTCGTCCTCCAACACTCCTCCTTTGCAGGGTGTCGCTCCCAAACAACCAACCTCTCCTCTCTTTCTTTCGTTTCTGTTCATTTTTCGTCCTCCAACACTCCTCCTTTGCAGGGTGTCGCTCCCAGACAACCAACCTCTCCTCTCTTTCTTTCGTTTCTTTTAATTTTTCGTCCTCCCCCATCAAAATCAAACCCGTCCTCCTTTGCTATATATATATACATACAGCGTGCGCAGGGTGTCGCTACCAGACATCCCCCTCACCCCGCGCGAGCAGGAAATCCTGGTGCAGACGAGCGAACTGGGCTATGACAACGTGGACGGCGGCACCGCTCAGAGTTCAGCGTCGTCATCCGGAGGAGGAGGGGGGAGGGGTAGTAGTGGAGGTGGGGGTGTGTTCACCTTCGACCACCACGCTTCGTCGTCGCCGTCGCCGCGAAGCAGTCAGCTGGATGACCCCTCGGGTGGTGGTGCGCCGCCCCCCAAACCCCCACTGCCCGCCGGAGCCAACAACATTCTGCCAAAGTACGCGCTGGGTGGGAGAAGGGGAGGGGGCTGTAGGAGATTGGAGGTCGGGGGGGGGGGGGGGGGGGGGTAGGGCTCCCAGGGTAGGGCTCCCAATCATCCAGCAAAACAATCGTCCCAGGGACTCCTTCACTTACACAGTATACAGAGTCCCAGAGGCAGATTAGAGGGTCCCAGTGGCATCGCAAATGCTGAAAAGAATTTTTCTAGTGCATCCCTGGGACCCCCTGCACATTCTTTTAGAGGGTCCTTTAGAATTTTAGTACTTCATAGACCCCCAAATGGGGGTCCCTGGGAGCCCGGGGGGGGGGGGAAGAGGAAGGAGGCTGGGGTATAGTAACAGATGTTTTAAGAATCCAAATGCTATCTTGTTTTATGCGTTTTTGAGACCAAGTTTGGGTTTTTTCTTTATGTCTGTGTGGGTTTTTTGTGGGATTATTTTTGGGGGGGTGCTGTTATTTTTTTTAAAAATTAGGATATTGTTTTGTGTTCTGAATATATTTTTCGGTTCCTTGATTTGTTTGTTTTGTTTTTTATTTGATTTGATTTGTATGCTTGTTTTGTTTTTGTTTTTAACCCACTCCCCTTCCCCTATCTTTTCCTAATGTTTGTCATGCTGTGCATTTCAAGTTTGCTTTTTACTTATTTTTTCTTCCCCCTCCCCCCCCTGCTTGCTGTGGGTTTGTTTTCTTTTTTGTTTCAATCCCTGATATTTCCTTTCCTTTCAGTTTTTATATGATTTGTTTTTATTTTGACGATTTCTGGGTTGCGGGTACTCGCTTATTCTTAATTTTTGAATTAGAAGCTTTGGGGACAGATTTTATTTTTACAGTAGTGCTTCATTATGGATTGTCTATTTGTGAGTTTCTTATAACCAGCAATTCAAATGTGTTGAAAAGAGTTTGATGCGTAAAGGTGTGTTTTACGGAAATTTTAATTTGACTTATAAATGTTAGTAGTTCCAGGATTAAATACTTTTTATTATATGATGATTAGTTTATAGGTGGGGGGTTGGGCAGTTTTCTTCTTTTTTTCTATGTGTTTGAATGGTGTCACCGTGTGTGTGTGCGCGCGCACATGTGTGTGTTTTTCTGTGTGTGCATGTGTGTTTATAGTTATTATTAGGGGAAAAAAGAATCAGAAAAAAGTTTGATGTATCTAACGAATGTGACAGCTCGTTTCTGAGAAAAAAAATCTTCCTGATGAAGATACTCAGCGATTGTTTATTAATAATTTTCTTAGTCTAGAAGCTAAGCTCCTCAAATTGTCATGAATTGTGTTGTGTTTACAATCAGTAGGATAGTAATCATGCAGTTTTATCCCTTTCACCGCCAATGTCGCATTCATGCACCACAATGGTTTACCACCCATGTCACTGACAGGCATCAAATCAGGGCCTGTTATCCAATGTCGCATTTATGCACCACAATGGTTTACCACCCATGTCACTAAAAGGCATCAAATCAGGACCTGTTATCCAATGTCGCATTTATGCACCACAGTGGTTTACCACCCATGTCACTAAAAGGCATCAAATCAGGACCTGTTATCCAATGTCGCATTTATGCACCACAATGGTTTACCACCTATGTCACTAAAAGGCATCAAAACAGGGCCTGTTATCCAATGTCGCATTTATGCACCACAATGGTTTACCACCCATGTCACTAAAAGGCATCAAAACAGGACCTGTTATCCAATGTCGCATTTATGCACCACAATGGTTTACCACCCATGTCACTGAAAGGCATCAAAACAGGACCTGTTATCCAATGTCGCATTCATGCACCACAATGGTTTACCACCCATGTCACTAAAAGGCATCAAATCAGGACCTGTTATCCAATGTCGCATTTATGCACCACAATGGTTTACCACCCATGTCACTAAAAGGCATCAAATCAGGGCCTGTTATCCAATGTCGCATTTATGCACCACAATGGTTTACCACCCATGTCACTGAAAGGCATCAAAACAGGACCTGTTATCCAATGTCGCATTTATGCACCACAATGGTTTACCACCCATGTCACTAAAAGGCATCAAACCAGGACCTGTTATCCAATGTCGCATTTATGCACCACAATGGTTTAACACCCATGTCACTAAAAGACATCAAATCAGGGCCTGTTATCCAATGTCGCATTTATGCACCACAATGGTTTACCACCCATGTCACTAAAAGGCATCAAATCAGGGCCTGTTATCCAATGTCGCATTTATGCACCACAATGGTTTACCACCCATGTCACTAAAAGGCATCAAACCAGGACCTGTTATCCAATGTCGCATTTATGCACCACAATGGTTTTACCACCCATGTCACTAAAAGACATCAAATCAGGGCCTGTTATCCAATGTCGCATTTATGCACCACAATGGTTTACCACCCATGTCACTAAAAGGCATCAAATCAGGGCCTGTTATCCAGTGTCGCATTTATGCACCACAATGGTTTACCACCCATGTCACTAAAAGACATCAAATCAGGACCTGTTATCCAATGTCGCATTTATGCACCACAATGGTTTACCACCCATGTCACTAAAAGGCATCAAATCAGGACCTGTTATCCAATGTCGCATTTATGCACCACAATGGTTTACCACCCATGTCACTAAAAGGCATCAAATCAGGACCTGTTATCCAATGTCGCATTTATGCACCACAATGGTTTACCACCCATGTCACTAAAAGGCATCAAAACAGGACCTGTTATCCAATGTCGCATTTATGCACCACAATGGTTTACCACCCATGTCACTAAAAGGCATCAAAACAGGACCTGTTATCCAATGTCGCATTTATGCACCACAATGGTTTACCACCCATGTCACTAAAAGGCATCAAAACAGGACCTGTTATCCAATGTCGCATTTATGCACCACAATGGTTTACCACCCATGTCACTAAAAGGCATCAAAACAGGACCTGTTATCCAATGTCGCATTCATGCACCACAATGGTTTACCACCCATGTCACTAAAAGGCATCAAAACAGGACCTGTTATCCAATGTCGCATTTATGCACCACAATGGTTTACCACCCATGTCACTAAAAGGCATCAAAACAGGACCTGTTATCCAATGTCGCATTTATGCACCACAATGGTTTACCACCCATGTCACTAAAAGGCATCAAAACAGGACCTGTTATCCAATGTCGCATTCATGCACCACAATGGTTTACCACCCATGTCACTAAAAGACATCAAATCAGGGCCTGTTATCCAATGTCGCATTCATGCACCACAATGGTTTACCACCCATGTCACTAAAAGGCATCAAAACAGGACCTGTTATCCAATGTCGCAGTTATGCACCACAATGGTTTACCACCCATGTCACTAAAAGGCATCAAAACAGGACCTGTTATCCAATGTCGCATTTATGCACCACAATGGTTTACCACCCATGTCACTAAAAGGCATCAAAACAGGACCTGTTATCCAATGTCGCATTTATGCACCACAATGGTTTACCACCCATGTCACTAAAAGGCATCAAAACAGGACCTGTTATCCAATGTCGCATTTATGCACCACAATGGTTTACCACCCATGTCACTAAAAGGCATCAAAACAGGACCTGTTATCCAATGTCGCATTTATGCACCACAATGGTTTACCACCCATGTCACTAAAAGACATCAAATCAGGACCTGTTATCCAATGTCGCATTTATGCACCACAATGGTTTACCACCCATGTCACTAAAAGGCATCAAAACAGGACCTGTTATCCAATGTCGCATTTATGCACCACAATGGTTTACCACCCATGTCACTAAAAGGCATCAAAACAGGACCTGTTATCCAATGTCGCATTTATGCACCACAATGGTTTACCACCCATGTCACTAAAAGGCATCAAATCAGGACCTGTTATCCAATGTCGCAGTTATGCACCACAATGGTTTACCACCCATGTCACTGAAAGGCATCAAAACAGGACCTGTTATCCAATGTCGCATTTATGCACCACAATGGTTTACCACCCATGTCACTAAAAGGCATCAAAACAGGACCTGTTATCCAATGTCGCATTTATGCACCACAATGGTTTACCACCCATGTCACTGAAAGGCATCAAATCAGGGCCTGTTATCCAATGTCGCAGTTATGCACCACAATGGTTTACCACCCATGTCACTAAAAGGCATCAAATCAGGGCCTGTTATCCAATGTCGCAGTTATGCACCACAATGGTTTACCACCCATGTCACTAAAAGGCATCAAATCAGGGCCTGTTATCCAATGTCGCATTTATGCACCACAATGGTTTACCACCCATGTCACTAAAAGGCATCAAACCAGGACCTGTTATCCAATGTCGCATTTATGCACCACAATGGTTTACCACCCATGTCACTAAAAGGCATCAAAACAGGGCCTGTTATCCAATGTCGCATTTATGCACCACAATGGTTTACCACCCATGTCACTAAAAGGCATCAAAACAGGGCCTGTTATCCAATGTCGCATTTATGCACCACAATGGTTTACCACCCATGTCACTAAAAGGCATCAAAACAGGGCCTGTTATCCAATGTCGCATTTATGCACCACAATGGTTTACCACCCATGTCACTAAAAGGCATCAAATCAGGACCTGTTATCCAATGTCGCATTTATGCACCACAATGGTTTACCACCCATGTCACTAAAAGGCATCAAAACAGGACCTGTTATCCAATGTCGCATTTATGCACCACAATGGTTTACCACCCATGTCACTAAAAGGCATCAAATCAGGACCTGTTATCCAATGTCGCATTTATGCACCACAGTGGTTTACCACCCATGTCACTAAAAGGCATCAAAACAGGACCTGTTATCCAATGTCGCATTTATGCACCACAATGGTTTACCACCCATGTCACTGACAGGCATCAAATCAGGACCTGTTATCCAATGTCGCATTTATGCACCACAATGGTTTACCACCCATGTCACTGAAAGGCATCAAATCAGGACCTGTTATCCAATGTCGCATTTATGCACCACAATGGTTTACCACCCATGTCACTGAAAGGCATCAAATCAGGACCTGTTATCCAATGTCGCATTTATGCACCACAATGGTTTAACACCCATGTCACTGAAAGGCATCAAATCAGGGCCTGTTATCCAAAGACCCTATTTTTTTAATTTTGGGAGGCAAGGATAGGCCTAATGTTATGCATGTCACAGAGGAATTCCCAATATTGCAGATACATTTTTTTCTCCTCCCAGTTAAGTTTAATGGTATTTTGGGGCTGAAAAATGGCTGGTGGTGAAAGGGTTAATTGTGTTGTGTTGCAATCAGTAGGATAGTAATCATGCAGTTTTAAATCCATGGACGAAGGCAACGTATAAGTCGTTGACAACGTGTTTTTTGTCGTTTCTTCCCCACAATCCCACAGACTGCTCAAACAGCACTCCACCGGCGGGGGAGGAGGAAGAAGCTCGGACGTAACCAACGGCGATGACCTCGCGCCCCCACCCTTACCCCAGAAGCGGCGGTCCCATAACGAGATGATGAGCTTCGTGGGACCCACCACGCCCACCACCCCCACACCCGGTGTCACGGGCGGTTTGGACGCCGCCCTGAGGTCAAACGCCGCTTCTACTAGCAGCAGTCAAAGCTCGAACCTGGATTTCTCTGCGGAAGATCTGCGCTCTTCCTCGTCCTCATCCGGTTCCTCCGTGATAGTGAGTCGCTCCTCACAGAGCTCCACCTACACGAGGACCTCCAGCGAGACGAGAATCTCCTCCACAGCCGTCGGTAGTAAGCCAGGGGGAGAGAACCGTAACAGCACAGGGGAGAGTGCGGGCGCGGGAGGAAAACCCTTCGAAGAAATCAACGCTCTGACCTCGGAGATCAAGAGACTGACGTCCAGCATCGAAGACATCCCCCCGCCACTCCCGGCCAAGAAGAACACGCTGCAGCGGCTGATGTCGCAGTACGACAACATGCCTGATGGGAGTTTAGTCGGGGGCGTGCAGACTTTATCGTCGGTGTGTTCGTCCACTACTGTCTTAACGTCACGCACGGTGGTCAGTCGAACCATGGAGTCGTCCTCGCGATATTCGTCGAGTTCGTCGTCGTCGGGCCAGCAGCAGCTGCGAGGGGGGACGTTTCTGTCGTCGGAGGACAGGGGCAATAACTCTGTGCAGGAGACGTACTCCAGCTCGGAGACATTCTCCTCGGCGTCGCACTCCAGCACGGAGAGTCTTCCCAAGCCCCCGCCGCTGCCGCCCAAGAAACGACACAGTGAGTACCGCGGTTCTTCTTCTTCTTCTTCAACAGGCTGAAGATACTGCTGCATTTAGGGGGTAGCACGAAGATAAGAATTTTGACATTAGAGAGCAGAGATAAAAGTAATAAAAATGGGGGAGGGGGGAGAAGAGAGAGAGAGTGGGCCGTAGACCTTTATTTTGCAGTATCCAGGCAAGACCAAACCGGCTAGCGAAATGCTCCCCAGGGCTGAACCCTGACCGGCACAGCTCCTGCCCTTCATTTACCTCTACTTTGATCTGCGGCCCCTAGTTCCCTAGTTTAATGTGATGGGGGGGGGGGGGGGGGGGGGGGGGGGGGTGACTGGGGCAGGCAAGCTTGATGGAGGTAGTTATGGAGAGCTGTTTTGAATGCCTCCAATTGTTGGCAATGAACAAAGAAATGTAGACCCCTGAAGTGACTCGGGGAGGGGGGGGGGGGAGGGGGTGGTGACTGGGGCAGGCAAGCTTGATGGAGGTAGTTATGGAGAGCTGTTTTGAATGCCTCCAATGGTTGGCAATGAACAAAGAAATGTAGACCCCTGAAGTGACTGGGGGGGGGGGGGGGGGGGGGGGGGGTACAGTGGGGGGGGGGGGGGGGCATAGCATAGCATAGCATTAGCAATGTAGGCTTCAAAGCCTTTTGCCCACTATGTAGTTTCTCTTTTATTTTCATCCCTTGGGTGTGGTGTGGGGTTTTTTGGGGGGTGTATTTACGGTGCTGCATTTGATGATAAGGCATAGCCTTCTAATTCAATCCAAATTATTTTGGAAGCTGAGTGTCCCTGATGTTAACCCTTTCACCGCCAATGTCGTATTTTTGCACCGCAATGGTTTAACACCCACTAAAAGGCACCAAATCAAGAATTGTACAAAACAAACAAATCTTACCTGGTAAGATGAAGTTTGTTGGGGATTCTACCGAATCTCTGGGGGAGTCTGGCACAGTGTAATATGCTATCTCTCCTTTACCGCCAACTTCAGTCTTGAGAGTGCAAAGAGTAAACACTGATCATAATACATTTTATTTTATTATTTTTTATTTTTTTATTTTTTTTTTTCTTGGGTGGGTAAAACATTTGGGGGGGCATATTACACTGTGCCAGACTCCCCCAGAGATTCGGTAGAATCCCCAACAAACTTCATCTTACCAGGTAAGATTTGTTTGTTTTGTACAATTCCACCTCACTCTGGGGTTGTCTGGCAGACAGTGCCTATGCTAATTTAGAGAAACAGTGTTTACTATTTGCCTGTAGCTTATGAAGGAAATAATAATGTTATAATATGGATATTTCCTACCTCAGTCTCTGACTAGGTACCGCTCCATAATGGCCTGTCCCAAGGTTTGTTGTCGGCCAGGCAGACTGATGTCTTTCTTGTAGAACCTGGTGAAGGTAGATTCGTTTGTCCATCCCGCTGCCGTCATGATGACGTTGATGGGCGCGTGCTGCTTCGCCGCTGACGTGCTAGCCCCCCTTGTGCTATGCGGAGTGAACACAGATGTGTCAATTCCTGCCTCCGTGAGAGTCCATCGTATCCAACGTGACACTGTGTCTCTGCTGACACTATGATGAGGGGCCTGTAGCGCTATAAACAACTTTGTACAATCTTTTCTCAGTGGCGCTGTGCGCTTCAGATACTCCTTTAGAGTGGCTATAATACACAAATCCTTATTATCCTTGAAGGCATGCAGTTCAATCGGGGCTTGATGCGCCCCACGTCGTGTGTGTTTAAGAACACTATTTACATAAAAAGTACATTTACTGTTTTTAAGACACATGTGTGAAATGTCCAATGCATGCAGTGTCTGGCATCTTTGCCCCGTGAGCAATGCCAGAAGCGTGACCAGTTTTAGTGAAAGTTCTTTCAAAGTCAACCTTTCTACAGGGGCCCACAATTTTAACATGTCCAGGACAATATTTACATCCCAAATTTCTCTATGTTTGGGGAGAATTGGGTTTTCTTCAAAAGCACCCTTAATGTATCTGCGAACCAAGTCTGTGTTTCCAAATGTAACTCCATCATATTTCTGTAAATAGCAGCTGAGCGCTGACCTCGCAGAACATACAGTGCTGAAAGATGCTTTCTCTTCTTTCCTTAGAGCAGCCAGAAAATTTACCCCTTCTACTATAGGCGGCGAAACTTGATCCACTTTCCTCTGACTAGCGTACCGTCTCCACTTTTTGATGTATACATCGTAAGCTTGCTGCGTGGGTGGTCGCCACGAGCGCATAACGGTGTCGAGAGCGTCTGAAGAAAGCCCAGATGTTTCCCATCTTTCCCTGACACTTTGCATACCAGTAATTTCAGTTTCCGCCGCAGGGGGTGTTTCTGCTGTGGGTGGCTGGGAAGATGTAGCAGTCGATCTCGACTGGAGAGAAGGATTGGTGTGGCTATCAGCATTTTTGTTAACATAGGGAAGTACATCTGGTTTTTCCATAAAGGAGCAACAAGTATCCCTTCTGCTTTGTCTGTGGCGATCTTCCGTAGCACCCGAGGAAGAAGACTGAAAGGAGGAAAACAGTAAAAGAAAAAGTCAGACCACCAAATACTAAATGCATCAATGGCATAAGCACAGGGATCAGGCTGAAAAGACACGTACTTATCAAATTGATTATTTATGCGCGTAGCAAATAGATCCACTTCTGGTTTGCATTCCAATAAAGCTAGTGCTTTTGACAGTAAACCAGAGTCCAATTTCCACTCAATGTCAGTATGAAACTTTCGGGATAATGTGTCAGCCTTTTTATTCTCTGTTCCTGCAATGTGAGCACACGTAATCATGATGTTCCTCTTCAAGCACCACTGCCAAATATCCCTAGATAATTTGTCCAGTTTCTCTGATGTGCTAGATCCTTTGTTATTTATGCAACAAACTGCGGTAGTGTTATCACATCTGATTAGTATGTGAGTGTTAGTAAACTGAGACATCAGAGCCTGAAGAGACAGCAGTATAGCTTGGAGTTCAAGGTAATTAATGTGTTCCTCTTTATCTGCAAGACTCCATAACCCTTGGGTTGAACTTTCCTCCCCTGTGGGGTCGTGACATACGGCTCCCCAGCCCTCCTTAGAGCTGTCAGTAAACAGGGTAGCTTCCGTGGGTGTCACCCCAATTAGCCCCTCCTGCGTGGGCAGATTTATTATCCACCATTTCAGTTCAGCCTTATCAGATGCGGAAAGAGTCATGTTTCTATCCCAATTTCCAGCATGCTTCCTTAGAGCTTTGTTTTTACTGCGTTCTAGTGAGCGATAATGGAGCTGACCCTGAGGCACACCAGTGAAACTAGACACCATGAGGCCCACACAAGAAGCAACTTGCCTGATACTCGCTGTTCCTTGTCTAAACAAATCAGCGCATGCTTGAAGGAGTTTCTGTTTTCTTTCTTCTGTAAGCCTTACGGTCATTTTCTTAGAGTTAATGACAAACCCCAAATACACAATCTCTTGAGTAGGCATAAACTGTGATTTGGCCTCATGGACAGTGAACCCAAGGTTATCAAATGTATTCACAGCATCTATGACCCCGTCTATAATTTCTGTTTCACTTTCGCCCACTAGCAAGCTGTCATCAATGAAAGATGTGATGACATGCCCTAAGCTGTGTAAGTGACACATGATCGGCTTTGTTAGTTTTGTGAATATTCTGGGAATGGGCGCTAGCCCCATGGCTGCTGCTTGGTAACAGTATAGTTTGTTTCTCCATCGAAATTTAAAGAACTTTTTGTATTTGTTTGCGACAGGCACAGAATAGTAAGCGTCACGTAAGTCAATGGATGCAAAGTAGCAGTCTTTTGTTACCAGATTTAAGGCATTATGAAGCGTTTCCATCTTGAATTTTTGGTACTCTACATTCTCATTTAATTTTTTAAGATTTAGAATCATTCTGTATGTACCATCTTTCTTTTGTCGAACAAATATTGGAGAGACAAACTGTCCTGGTTCATCTACAGAAGGGACAATAACTTTCTTTTTAAGTAAGTTTTGGATAAATTTCTGTGTCTATGGCTTTGTTCTCCATGGGGCTAAATAGTCTTTGATGGGTGTTTGTTGTTTCCATAGGGTAGGAATCAAACATTATTTCTACTCCCTTAACCGTTTTAATGATGTCTTTGTCTGATGTTTCTAATCTGCCCTGCTTCAAAGGTTTCATGCTTGTCATGTAAGTATTGTTTCAGGCTAGGAATACATGAATGGAATGCTTCAACACTCACCACAGGGGGGGGAGGGAGAGGAGGGGCGTGGTTTATTGGCGCTTGTTTGTGTTCTTGCGCCACGCTTTCCCCGTGGTTCTGCCCTTTCCACTGGGTGTGTGGTCTGTGACCTCGACCCAAAAAAGTACCAGCGTTGCTGCTGCTGTGACCCCCGTATGGCCTGTGGCCTTGTTGGGTCCAGCTTTTTCTCCGCCGCTCTTTTGTGGCACTCAGACGCTGTGCGTCCTTAGCTTCCCTCAGCGTTTTGTGGAATTCGGTTCCCGTGGGATAGAGCCAATCATTTCCAATTGGGATGTGTGGCGCGCATAGTCCCGCAGTGTCACGTGGCAGGCATGGGCGGTGGAAATCCCGCCTCTGCAGACAAGAGGTTATGGGTAGCGTGGCCTGTGAGCGCTAGTGCGTCCGCCAGTTTGTCCAATGACTCTGTTATCTTGCCTTCTGTGTCCTTGACATGGTTGGGGTCATGCATTTTCTGGTTTACCTCCACCAGAAGTTCACTGCAGTGCACTATTGCTATGGCTGCTTGGGCGATGGCATTCTGAGCATTGTACAGCCGGGTGTCATTGGTGCGGGCGTAGGAGGAAAGTGCTGACCGAATTTCTTTGTTGGTTAGCGGTACACCCAGTCTGGGGCAATTCTCAGGCGTGCGATATTTGGCGCCAAACTCCTTGAGTTTTTCATCTTCCAATTTCGAGCCGTACTCTTTTAGCGCATCAGCCATGTTGTCAGAGACCCGTGGTCCCATGTCTGTCTGTTTTTTCAATACAGTTTTGAATCGGTTGAGGGGATCTGGGCCCTTTTGTGTGGGTTCTTCCCTGTCTTCTATGTCCCCATCGTCATCAGTCGACTCCATGACAAACTGTTGTTCGTCCTCTCTGTCACTGTCATATCCCGACCGTGCCACTTTCCTCTTTCTCTCTTCATCTGAAGGCTCTGGGGACATTTCATGTGCCTTCCTTTTCCTCTTTCTCTTTCCTTCTATTTGATCCATTTTCTTCTGCATCTTGCTCATTTGGCTTGTGAGTTTAGAAAGCGTTTTTGCCACAGCATTGAGCATGGGCTTAGTGTCAACAGACCTAGAGTCTTCACTTGCACCTGAGCTTGGCTCATACTCTCTGTCCCTACCGTTGTTAGACATTTTTTTTTTTTTTTTACATTTATTTTGTATTCTTTCTTTCTCTCTTTTTTTTTTTTTTTTTTTTTTTCAAAGTATATAATAAGTAATTCTTTATACACAGTGTTTCCTTGCACACAACTGTAAAAGTAAATTTCAGAAACAAACTGAGCTATTTCCTGACACCAACAGAAAAGCACCATAGAACATAAACACAGAGCACTCTCATCTAGACACGTCCGACTGATAGGGCGGGTAAGGCGAGAACTGAAGTTGGCGGTAAAGGAGAGATAGCATAGGCACTGTCTGCCAGACAACCCCAGAGTGAGGTGGAATTAAAGAATATTCAGTTTTGAAGAGTAGTAGAGGTCCATCCATATTGAGTAGAATACTACTTGAAAAGAGTAGAGTAAGCAGGTCTGATTCTATCATCAACTTTTACAAGGCACAGTGGCATGGATGGCTCTGATGCGAGTTGTGTACCTTAAAGCCTTGTGAGCATTAGATCCTCAATCTGCAGGTTCTGCATGGAAGCCCCATACACTTATATCAGAAATAAGCGGGTGGGATTACGGAGGGGTTTCCGTGTGTAATGGGCACAATCTCTTTTTTCGGATTGTGCATGGGTTTCCGCACTGAACTTGCGCATATATGTGTGCGCAGCCTAATTCACACTTCTTTTTTCATATTTTCTACTTTCAGTCCATGCCTACATGCAGATGTTTGGCCCCCTGACCCAGCCCCTGTCCATGGAATCCATCAACTTCTACGAGGCGCAGTGGCAACAAATCATTTGTTTTTATTTTAGCGTCTAAATCCTGTATGTTTTCCCTTGCAGTCCACGCCTACATGCAGATGTTTGGCCCCCTGACTCAGCCCCTGTCCATGGAGTCCATCTCGCGCCACTCCAACTTCTACGAGGCGCAGTGGCAACCAATCATTTGTCTTTATTTTAACTTACCTTGCAGTCCACGCCTACATGCAGATGTTCGGCCCCCTGACTCAGCCCCTGTCGATGGAGTCCATCTCCCGCCACTCCATCAACTTCTATGAAGCGCAGTGGCAGCAGCACCAGATGGAGCTGACCCAGCCCCTGTACCCGCGCTCCAACACCATCTCCGTGTTCTCCGACATCAGCTCCGACTCCTCCTTCAGCTCCGGGTCGCCGGAGAGGTTCTCCGGGATGTCCCTGGGCCCTGGAGGGGCGCCCGCCCTGCCCATGAAGACTCGGCGGGTGAGTGGTTGGGTGGGGGACACTTTCTCTCATCTCTGAGATTTATTTGTATCTGTAGTGGAAATCTGGTGCACAATCGAAAGGACGGAATTTTTATTTTGAGATTAACCCATTCGCATCGCAACGATTTTGAATCATTAAAAAAACTCACCAATCACTCCAGCCATACACTCAAACAAGACGTACATAAACAAAATGAGGAATGAAAGAAGATTACGGGTTTTTACTTCAGGTTTAGACATAGGGAAGTGGTATATAGAAAAACTCTCTACACCGATTGGTTCCCCACAACAAACCACTACAAAAGCAAAATCAGAGGCAAAAGTGTGGTCTAAGGGAGCGAAGCGAGTTTAGAAGTGACCAAGGTATGGTGTGCGTACAGATTTACTTTCCTTGAAGCAAATGCATCAAATTGACAGCTATCTATTAATTCCGGACATGTATGTCAGGAAAGACTTTCAAGAATGAATTTAAAAGTTTTCCCATAAGAAGGACGAAATTGGGACCCCAAAAAATTGTGATTTTTCTGATTTTTTGGTGGTAATGCTTTGGGTGTCTTTTCCTTTTTCGTTAACTCATTCAAGTCGTTCCGGCCATATATGTCCGGAATTAATAGATAGCCGTCAATTATCTACCTCTCTGTCTGACCCTCGCTGTTTCTGTCTATGTCTCTAGCTTTCTGTCTGTCTCCATGTCTATGTCTCTAGCTTTCTGTCTGTCTCCATGTCTATGTCTCTAGCTTTCTGTCTGTCTCCATGTCTATGTCTCTAGCTTTCTGTCTGTCTCCATGTCTCTGTCTCTAGCTTTCTGTCTGTCTCCATGTCTATGTCTCTAGCTTTCTGTCTGTCTCCATGTCTATGTCTCTAGCTTTCTGTCTGTCTCCATGTCTCTGTCTCTAGCTTTCTGTCTGTCTCCATGTCTATGTCTCTAGCTTTCTGTCTGTCTCCATGTCTATGTCTCTAGCTTTCTGTCTGTCTCCATGTCTATGTCTCTAGCTTTCTGTCTGTCTCCATGTCTATGTCTCTAGCTTTCTGTCTGTCTCCATGTCTATGTCTCTAGCTTTCTGTCTGTCTCCATGTCTATGTCTCTAGCTTTCTGTCTGTCTCCATGTCTATGTCTCTAGCTTTCTGTCTGTCTCCATGTCTATGTCTCTAGCTTTCTTTCTCTCTATATAATAATATCATGGGTGCAACTTTTCCTGCTATACCAGAATTTCCTGTTTTTGAATTTTACCAGAAAAGAAATTTCCTTTTTTGTTTATTTGTCAAACAGGATCTTTGTGTGTCTACTGTATTTTTCAAACACTTTTAAGATAAGCATTTGTATAAATTGTCGAAAAAGCAAACTAAAATACCTTCATAAATCATTTTTTTCTTCATCTGCAGGGGGACATTACCCCTGGAACCCGGCCTTTGAGGGTTTTTTCATTTTGTGTAGATGCACCTATGCAATAATAATAATAATAATAATAATAATAAAGAAATTCTTATAGAGTGCGAAACCTCACAATGAAAATTTGAGCTCTTTGCGCTTTACAACAGAAATGATAAATGATAGCATAAAACAACACTTAAATACTCTTTAAAATGCAAAGAAATACATTTGAAAACAAACTAACATAAGACTAGAGTGTTGTGACGCTAGTTCACCAGCCGCGCGACAGCATTTTCGGGCTTGACCTTTGACCTATGATCTTCATTCTCGAACTTGGTCTAGATATCCTTAGTACCTATCTGCATGCAAAAATTTAGCGTCCTAGGTTCCTCCGTTCAAACGATATTATGCCAGGTGCTCAGCAGCATTTTCGGCTCCAGTGACCTTGACCTTTTACCTATGACCTGTTATATATATGTGTGTGTGTGCGTGTGCGTGTGCGCTTCAATTCGATTTCTGCGCTTCGATTCGATTTCTATCAAGATTTATCTCCGTGTAAATACTGTATGTTGTTGTTGGTGTGTGTGCGTGTGTGGTCATTGTTTGTAATGATTATTTGAGCCTCCTCAAGACACTTAACTCTGTTGACTAGCTCTTTCTAGGTATTACTATTAGGTACTTTATAGTCACAGAGGCGTCTGTGAAATTCGGGATGCTCCCACCTGGAGAGCGCATCGCAGCCAGAGGCGCGCCACCCTTTTTTATTTTGGCATGCAATTTTTGTGTGACTGATGAGGAAGGAAAGGGGGGACGGGGTCGTAAATTTTGACCAAATAACAACTTTTTCGTTGCCACTGGGATTAATGTGTGCTGAGTGCATGGGCACACGGGACCTCGGTTTATCGTCTCATCCGAAAGACTCCATGTTCAGACCGTAAGGCCTAGTGCAAAGTGAGAGGAAAAATCCCCTGTACCCAGGTTCGAACTCGGGTTTACTTGACACAAAGCAAACGCGTTACCACTGTGCCACTCTACAGTGTAACATAGTGAACACTGATGCCTCTCCAACAGGGAGTTTTCCAAGGACGTTTATACCGTAGACTAGACTGCAAAACCTTTGCCCGTAGTTGCGGTGAACTCCCAAATTCAACTGTCTCATTTCCACTTTTTTTTTTAGCACGAGATTTGTTCTCTTCACCCATCAATCTAACCCCCTTTTTTTTTACCTCTCCCCACCCCCTACTACCCAACTGACCCTTGTTTCCAACTTCTGCCATCTATGATTGCGTACTCACTGTCCCCAACCTCTCTCATCTCGAAACATTTTTTCTTTCTTCTCTTTTCTTTTTTCCCCCTGATTTGTGTTCACAAATGCATGCCTTGCTCTTTAGTCTTTAGTTTCAACTTGGTTGTATCATTTACTCATTGGACTGCAGAGGGGAAGTATTGGTTTTTTAGTTTGATCTTGTTGGTTTTTTGCTCCTTTTGTTGCCTGCTTTTTGCTCCTTTTGCTATATTTGCTGTTTTCTTGTTTGTCTGTGTTGATAAAGGCGCATTCGCTGAAATATCCAGTAGTTTTGCTTTGTCTCTTGTGAATAAAATAATGTCACTTTACACTTGTCGTGTAGTTGTTTGTTTGTTGTATGTTCCAGTGACGTTGCAGTCTGTATCCAGTAGTTTTGCTTTGTCTCTTGTGAATAAAATAATGTCACTTTACACTTGTCGTGTAGTTGTTTGTTTGTTGTATGTTCCAATGACGTTGCAGTCTGTATCCAGTAGTTTTGCTTTGTCTCTTGTGAATAAAATAATGTCACTTTACACTTGTCGTGTAGTTGTTTGTTTGTTGTATGTTCCAATGACGTTGCAGTCTGTATCCAGTAGTTTTGCTTTGTCTCTTGTGAATAAAATAATGTCACTTTACACTTGTCGTGTAGTTGTTTGTTTGTTGTATGTTCCAGTGACGTTGCAGTCTGTATTCAGTAGTTTTGTTTTGTCTCTTGTGAATAAAATAACGTCACTTTACACTTGTCGTTAGGTTTGTTTGTTGTCATTTCCATTCAGTGAAATTCAAGGTCGTCCGCCACCGGTGGAAAATGCCCTGTTGTGATCAGCGCTTATCAATAACATTTTAGTTTCTCTTTTGTCAAACCGTGCTTTGTTTTGCTGTTTCCAGTCGTTTGAGGCGCACCGCAGCAGTCAGGTGTCCACGGGCTCCAGCCAGTCGGAAAGCTCTTCCTGCGGAGATTTCACACACAGCCAGAGTCACGGGGCGCTCAACCTTATGGACCTGTGAGTGTGTGTGTGTGGGGGGGGGGGGGGGGGGGGGGTAAAGGATGGGATAGGCAGGGTGAAGAGAAAGAGGGCTGGATTCTATTTTATATTTCTAAAATAAAAAATGTCCTTTTCTCTTTTTTTTGACTTGGTTGTGTTTGAACCGAGTTAGGGCTGGTAAAGTACAAATTCGCCCTGTATTTTTTGACTATTGGCCACTGCAAAGAACACCTTTTTGCAAGAGTGAATGCCCTTGGTGGGTGGGGGAAGTTGATTAAGTACTGACCAAACAAGGACGTAACTCGCCAATAACCCTATTTGAGGCCACTTAATGGCTGCCTTTTGCAAGAGTGAATGCCCTTTTGGATACTGATCAACAAGGGCTTAACTCTTACCGTCAAGGGCGTTAATAACCCTACTTGCAGTGGCCAATAATGCCCACCCCCTAAATTTTACCTCCAAAAAAATCAGATTTTGCTATAACATTTTCTTATTATATTGTTTCTAGTCATATTTTAAGATGCAGGGGTCTCAGTCTGGGTAAAAACATGTCACTTTAGTTTATAATCCAAAAAATATGACAGCAGTGATCCAGCAGACCCACACTTAGCTAACTTAGCTGGACGAAGAATGTTAAGTCAAAATCAAACTGCACGGTGAAATGTGACTATACAGTGGAACATCCCTTATGAGACCTTCAAAAATCATCCCAAATCAGGTCTTATAAGGGAGGGGTCTTATAAGGGAGGGGTCTTATAAGGGAGGGGTCTTATAAGGGAGGGGTCTTATAAGGGAGATCATTTTAATGCTTACAAAGAAGGGCAATGTCTCAGAGAAGCAGGTCTGAAATGGGAGGGAGTCTTATAAGGGAGGTTCCACTGTATTAAAATGGCCCGACTCGCTTAGCTCTTGTGCAAAAGTGAGTCACAGAGCAACAATCTTTTTTTTAACTTGAATTTTTTATGTGACAAACATGCAAAGAATTTCATTCATTAATATCTCTTTCGTCTTTTCTCTTTAAAAAAACAACATGTGCACAGTGACCCCAAGAAGCTGACCATTCAACTTCAAGCCATGGCTTCAGCCGTTTCTTCGGAAGCCGAACCCACTAACACCACCACCACCACCACCTCCACCGCCTCCTTCCTTCCCTCATCCTCCTCGTTCCCCCCAGTCAACAAACCCAGCTCCCCCCGCCCCCACTCCCACCCCCTCCACCCCCACCCCATCCCCCGCTGCCTTGACAACAACCACCACCACCAGTACACCGGCTACACCGGGCGGTGTTGCGAGTCGTAACAGCGGTGTTAGCGGTAATAGTAGTAGCCGGCCCAGTAGTTCCCGTGGTAGCGTTGTGACCGTCAGCGCTTCGGTTGGGGGGGTAGGAGGCGGGAGTGGTGGGACGTCGTCGAATGCGACGAACAAGAGCGCCGCCACCAAACCGGAGATTCCGCGCGACGCGGATTCGGATTTCGCTGAGCTGAATCCGCTGGATGACGTTGACGTGTCGGACCAGCTTGTCAGAAAGAAAGAGGTATGTGTGGGTGAAGCTGGGGGATGTTAACTAACCCCTGGACTGCCAGAAAAAAAATGAAGAAAAAATCATTGGGCAAATCATGAAAGACAACTGATAGAGCCAATCTGGCAAGATGGTCTGGGGATATATCTCTCTTGACTGTTAGAGCGAAAACCAGCATAGCAGGGTTATTCCTCTTCATCTGATGACGTCATCAGTTGTGTCATCAGGTCAGTACGTGATACGTTGGTGGCAGTCAAGGGGTTAATGTAAATGAATTTCAACTGAGTGTGTACTGTTATTAGACTGCGTTGTTATTTGACGGTGTGCGTGTAGTAAGGCATCTGTCTGGGTATTGTCAGTGTGTGCGTGCGAGAATGCGAGGGATGGGGTGGGGGAGAAGGGGCAATATGTTTGTGCATGTATGTTAGGGTTTGTTTTTAATATATCATTTCAGTGAAATTATAGTCCCTCCGGGGGTGGGGGGTCTTCCGTACAAATAGTTTCCCCACTTTCTGGAAGTTCTGTGCTTGTAACTTCCTCTAATCTGTCTCTCTCTTTGACTCTGCCTTTTTCCTTTGTGTCATCTACTATTTTTCTGACTTTTTGGCCCATTCTCCTGCCTTTTTTCCAAAAAATATCTTCCATATAGTTTTCTCCTTTGAGCTCCTCTGAAATCGGAAAGTATCGGCTGAATGCAGCAAGGAGACCAGTGAAAACATGGACACATGCATACCCATTGTGGCCATATGGCCCAGGAACACAGAATAAGAATAAATGAAATTATAAAGCGCTTAGAGAGTTACGGATATACATTTTCTTCTTCTTTCTTTATCAATCGCTCAGACAGTTTCCTGTTATGAGCGCAGATGCGCCATACTGCCGCTATGCGTCTAAGAGATAGACCCAGCATGTCCAAATTAAAATCTTTGTAATAATTTTTAGAACAAAGGCAGGAGAATGGACCGGTAAGGCAGAAAGATAGTAGATGACATTAAGCAAAGAGAAAAGGCAGAGTCAAAGAGAGGGACAGATTTGAGGAAGTTGCAAGCACAGAACTTCCAGAAGGTGGGGAAAACTGTTTGTACAAAAAAACACCCGGTATCCACACGGGGGTGGGGGGGAGGTAGGGATGGAGGGTGTGTCAAATGTTCTTAGCAAATAAAATGGGGGGGGGGGGGGGGGGGGGGGGGGGGGGGGGGGGGGGGGGGGTTACGTTAGTATTGGAAGAGAGTTCAGTAAGAAAAAGAAAAAGTATATTATAAGGTGGGGGGGGGGGGGGGGGGGGGGGGGGGGGTTCAGCCAGTGTTAATTCTAATTTTTGTATGGAAAGAGAGAGAGCAAGGAAGAAGAACAAGAAGAGAGGGAGAGAAAGATCAGCCAATATGCAGCGTTTAATCGTTGGAGTCTCATTCACACATCTCTGCTTACATAATTATAATAGATAAATCTGTACACTTTTTGTTTTCAAATTCAGGGCAGTCTTTAGTGTGTGTGTGACACGGAGATCAAGAATCAAGAATGTTGTTTTGTGCCGCTCATGTTGCAGTGGCATGGCCAAAACGGTGAAATATTGTTGAACAATTGCCAAGAAAAGTTATGGCTTTCGGTTTCTTTAACCCTTTCACCGCCAGCCATTTTTTAGCCTAAGTTTTCCATTAAACTTACATGGGTAGAAAAAAAATGTGTCTGCAATATTGGGAATTCCTCTGTGACATGTTTAAAGCAAGGCCTATTGTTACCTCTTAAAATTAAGAACACAAGATCATTGGATAACAGATCCAGATTATTTTCAAGGCTTTTTATGACATGGGTATTAAATCTTCATGGTGCAAAAATGCGACATCGGCGGTGAAAGGGTTAACTACATGTGAATAGAAAATTTCTCTGCCGCAGATATCCGTTTACCATCGTAGCTGTGATGGTTCGTGTTGAGGACGATGAGAATGATTACCATGTGGATCATATTTGCAGGCCTTGTTCTGCTGGTGATGATAATGCACGTAAAATAATTATTATAATCAATGTATCAACAGAGGGAGGACGGGCCAGAGATTCGAGGCGGAACCCTTGACGCTTTGATCGTTCACGCCACAGCTGCCGGCAAGACAGGTAACTCCGATAACTGTCTTTCCCTTTTGTTATTATTACCTCCCTTTTTCTCTTCTATATTCTTGTTCTTTCTTTTATAATCTGCGCATAGTAAATCAAGTCTGTTATTATCTGCGCATAGTAAATCAAGTCTGTTATAATCTGCGCATAGTAAATCAAGTCTGTTATTATCTGCGCATAGTAAATCAAGTCTGTTATTATCTGCGCATAGTAAATCAAGTCTGTTATTATCTGCGCATAGTAAATCAAGTCTGTTATTATCTGCGCATAGTAAATCAAGTCTGTTATTATCTGCGCATAGTAAATCAAGTCTGTTATTATCTGCGCATAGTAAATCAAGTCTGTTATTATCTGCGCTTAGTAAATCAAGTCTGTTATTATCTGCGCATAGTAAATCAAGTCTGTTATTATCTGCGCATAGTAAATCAAGTCTGTTATTATCTGCGCTTAGTAAATCAAGTCTGTTATTATCTGCGCATAGTAAATGTCGTTATTATCTGCGCATAGTAAATCAAGTCTGTTATTATCTGCGCATAGTAAATCAAGTCTGTTATTATCTGCGCATAGTAAATCAAGTCTGTTATTATCTGCGCATAGTAAATCAAGTCTGTTATTATCTGCGCATAGTAAATCAAGTCTGTTATTATCTGCGCATAGTAAATCAAGTCTGTTATTATCTGCGCATAGTAAATCAAGTCTGTTATTATCTGCGCATAGTAAATCAAGTCTGTTATTATCTGCGCTTAGTAAATCAAGTCTGTTATTATCTGCGCATAGTAAATCAAGTCTGTTATTATCTGCGTTAGTAAATCAAGTCTGTTATTATCTGCGCATAGTAAATCAAGTCTGTTATTATCTGCGCATAGTAAATCAAGTCTGTTATTATCTGCGCATAGTAAATCAAGTCTGTTATAATCTGCGCATAGTAAATCAAGTCTGTTATTATCTGCGCTTAGTAAATCAAGTCTGTTATTATCTGCGCATAGTAAATCAAGTCTGTTATTATCTGCGCATAGTAAATCAAGTCTGTTATTATCTGCGCTTAGTAAATCAAGTCTGTTATTATCTGCGCATAGTAAATCAAGTCTGTTATTATCTGCGCATAGTAAATCAAGTCTGTTATTATCTGCGCATAGTAAATCAAGTCTGTTATTATCTGCGCATAGTAAATCAAGTCTTATTATCTGCGCATAGTAAATCGAGTCTTATTATCTGAGCATAGTAAATCGAGTCTGTTATTTCCAGCAGAATTCTTTATTGTTTCCTTGTAAGAAGATCTTTCAACGAAGGAATCTTCCTGTGGACAGGTTTGATGTATCTTCTGTTGAGAACATCGTGAATATCTCTTATTTTTCCAGCCTTTCTTAGTACCACGGATATTTATTATCGTATCATGACGCATTTGTATTTGCTATTTTGTTATTTTGCTTGGGCGTTAGAGTCCAGAATCTTTTTCTTTTTTTAAAATAGTTAGTGCTTTTTAGGGCTTTTTTCTCTTGCAAGTCTTTCAAATTGATTCGGAATGTTTCATTTTCTGTATTTATATGTTTTAGGTTTTTTTAATAAGAAAGTGGGTTGAATGAAAGTAAGGGTTACGGTGTTGTTGTTTTTAAAAAGTGAAAGTAGTAACAGAGAGAAAGATGAACAAGATTGGAGAGAGAGAAGATTGTATGAGTGATCGAAGTGCTTGATATATTTTGGTACAATATTTGCAAATATAGCAGGTGGTTGTCTTGATTTTTTTTCCATTGCTCTTACCTGTTCAGTTCTACTGAACTTGATTGATAAAATTATGACATTTTTGAATATAAAGAGTAATGCTTTCAAAATCTGAGGATGAAATGACAGTCAAAGAAAGACAATCACATTTATTTTGTTTTTAATATGTTGAAAGTAATCGGAGGATAACGGTCTTTATGTCATCTTTATATTATAATCGTTATGAGAAAGATGTTGCTTTGATTTTTGTTTAAAAGTGAAAATATTTTTTATATGATTTACAATTTTAGTTGCTGTTTTGTTTACATTGGTGAATGCCTTATGAAGATCAGGTTGTTTCCTCCTCTGTTAGAAACTATTTTGCGTAGATGGCGCACTTTTGACCAATCACTGTCCTGCATTAGATTCACTGCATCGAGCCAGATCATAGCTTTGAAAAAAAATAGCTTTTTGAGTATTTTTTTATCCCCAATTGGATTGTTTGAGAATGGTTGGTTTCTCATTCGGTATTATCCTGAGTTGGGTTTGTCTTGAGTTGGATTGCGCCTTGCATCGAGATTGCCGCATTTATGGATTGAATTTTTTTTTTAGCAGGCATTTTTTAACTTGTCTTTCATTATAATTTACCAATCACATAATTGGCTTTTGTGTGCATTAGACGTTTTTGTCATGTCAGGTTTTTATTTATTATCAATTTGCACTAGTAATTGCACTCTATAATTTGTTTTCCCTTTTTTTTTCTTAAACATGATTTCATTTACATGGGATTATAAATTTGGTTTGAGTTATGATGGTAGTTGTTGCTACTTTGATTGCAAGATAGAAAGACATTGAAAAGGAACAGATGTTTTATCTGATATATAAAAGGAACAGATGTTTAATCTGATATATAAAAGGAACAGATGTTTTATCTGATATATAAAAGGAACAGATGTTTAATCTGATATATAAAAGGATGTCAGGTGTTTAATCTGATATATAAAAGGAACAGATGTTTAATCTGATATATAAAAGGAACAGATGTTTAATCTGATATATATATATATAAAAGGAACAGATGTTTAATCTGATATATAAAAGGATGTCAGGTGTTTTTTCTGCATTGTAATTTTGTATCACAAAATGTTTTTGAGTAATTTATTCAAATTTCACACATTACGATAATGTTTACTGTTTTTCGAAATACAATATTGCTAATTATCTAAAACTATCTGGCTGAGAGAGACATTACAAAAAAGCAACAGAATAGTGTTAATTGATGTAGTTGAGTGATCTTCTAAATGTCGTTAACACAAAATATGATTTGCCTTTTGAATCTTCAATATATAACAGATCATCTATAATGTGTATTTTTTAAAATTCTGGCCAACTAGCTAGTTCGTAACTAGTTAGTGATTTTGCGATTAGATCATGCTGTAAATTAATGAAGTTTTGCGATTAGATCATGCTGTAAATTGATGAAGTTTTGCGATTAGATCATGCTGTAAATTAATGAAGAATGTAGGTTGTCCCCAATCTTTTGTCCCAGTGTCTCTCTCATTCTTCGTTACCACTAATTTAAGATCCCTCCACCCTCCACCCCACCTACCACCCCTGACCTATTTTTAATTGTCACCCACCCCATTCCCTCTGTCTCTCCCTCTTAGCTGGTCTCATTTCGATGTCGTTTAACATTTCATCCAATCGTCTTTTTGCCGCTTTTGCTCTTCCTCCGAAAGGATTGGAAGGCGACGGGGGAAACCAGGAAGGTAAGACAGGAAATTAAAAAACAAAATTAAAAAAATAAACTCATCCTGGTCACATGACCTGTGTGTCACATGACCTAACTCCCTTCCATTACTTCTTACTCATCAATCCCCCTTCTTCCCCCCTTTTTGTTCCCATCTTTTATATTTTTTCGTTTTATTTTTCGTTTCTGCTGTTGTGCACATTTTGGCATGGTGGTATTTTGTTGGGCGCAGGTTGACTTTTTCTTGGCTTGACGTGGCTGCAAAGTCGCTGGTTTAGATGCGTACTACATGTTGTTCTCTTTGGGGGGGTGTAGTTCTTTGTGAAGGCTGGTTCATTTTATTTATTTTTTGCCTTTTATTCTGTGGAATTTGTTTTGCATCTTTCTCTGTGTGTATTTCTCTCTCTCTCTCTCTCTCTCTCTCTCCTCCCACTCTCTCTCTCCCCCTCCCCCCCCCCTCTCTCTCCTTTTCTCTCTTTCTGTCTGTCCCTTTTGCTTGCTTTCTCACTCTCTTCTCTCTTTTTTCTCTTCACCCCACCCACCCCCCTCTCTCACACACACACCACACTTTTCCCCTCTCCCATTCTCTCTCACACCCTCAAACACACTTTCTTTCCCCCCTCTCCCCTCTCTCTCTCTCTCTCTCTCTCTCTCTCCCTCACTCTCTCTCTCTCTCTCTCTCTCTCTCTCTCTCTCTCTCTCTCTCTCTCCTCTCTCTCCCCTCTCTCTCTCTCTCTCTCTCTCTCTCTCTCTCTCTCTCTCTCTCTCTCTCTCTCTCTCTCTCTCTCTCTCTCTCCCTCTCTCTCTCTCTCTCTCTCTCTCTCCCTCTCTCTCTCTCTCTCTCTCTCTCTCTCTCTCTCTCTCTCTCTCTCTCTCTCTCTCTCTCTCTCTCTCTCTCTCTCTCCCTCCTCTCTCTCTCTCTCTCTGTGCATTATTAGGTGTGTGGCTTTGTATTCCACACAAGCTGAGGAGTCAACCTGTGTGCCTAGATTGCACCCTGACCTCTGAACTCACCTTGACCTTTATCATTTTGACCTTGACCTTTTTTTCTGGCTGTAGTTAGTTGACTGCTGATCCTTGTCACCCTTTTGGATTTTGTTGTTTTACTTTTTTGTGATTTTTGATTTGTACAGTTTCTTTCTTTAATGTTAATGTTTTCTGGACTTTTTCACATTGTCAGTTGTGGAATCTACTTTATAAAACTGCATATTTCGTCGCTGTCCGACGCTAACTGTGTATCTGCAAAATCAAGCATAAAAAACATGTTGTCTGCTACACTGTCATTCCCCATTTGATATAGGCTGGACTCTTCTTCTGTACCGATGAGTAAACATGTGACACATTAAAAATTGCATAGCACTTAATGTTTTCGTGATAATTCAGTGGCACGCTTCGCGCCAGTGTTGTTAAACAATGGGAGATCGACAGCTCTAATCTATGTACCGGCAGCTACACGGTTGGCGTGTCAAGACTGTAGGATTTCTGGTGAATGCGTGTAGATCATGTGACAAATTTGAACATTTCCATTGGTCGCAGACACAAGATATTTAAAGAAGACCCGTGTGAGGTCATTAGAAGGGGTTTCAGTGGGAAATCTATTTTTGTCCAATTTTGCAGATACACGGTTAGCGCTGGACAGCGACGATATGTGTGTGTGTGTGTCCCTGTCTGTGTTTGTATTTGATTGCAATGCATTGTTGTTTGTTTTTGTTATCACCCCCCCTCCAAATTGATTATCTGTCGTATTGCTGTCAACATCCAATCTTGTCATTGTTACTACTGGCTGTTATGTCATGCATCATGGCTGTTGTACAATTCCGGCATGGTTTTAACCGTCTGCCTTGCATCGTGCATAATATTCCTGTCCATTCCTCACCAATATTCTTATCATTTTACACTTTCATATTCCCCCAACCCCACTTCCCCATGTTTTAAGACACCCCTTACACTTCCTCTTCCCATTGTTTTTAATTGTTTGTTGTTTTTGGGGGGACTTTTATTTGTCTAAAATCTGATGCAGTTTGTTTCAGGAAAGGGAAAAATGGTATAAATTATTGGGGAAAATCAACGCACCCACACACATTTACCCACTCGCCCTCCTCTACCCCCCCCCCCCCCCCCTATGCCCTTCTCCTATCTGACAGGAGGAAAGATTTTGAAAGCAGAAACTTGGATCGAATGCTGTGGTAAAAATAACCCCAACCCTATGTTAAAAATTTGAAGTTGGAATAGATTTTTGTTCCCTTTTCATCTTTTAATTTTGAAGGGCTACATAGAACCATAGAACTGTGTTTTCCTTCCGTTTTGCTGTCGTCTTTTCTTTCCTTTGTAGCTAATAACTCATTCAGTTGGTCTCTTTTCAATTTTTACTAAGTGGGAAATCTTAAATAACAAATAATTATTACCCTCTATCATTTTGTTGAATGATTTTTGTGTCACATTCGGGCCTGAAGAAAAGTGTGTAAGACGCTTGAACATTCGCTGCAGACCAGAATATGGGCGGTTGGGTTCTTTATTGTCTTGTATAAATAACAGTGTTATATCAGTTTCTACTTGATTAGCTTACCATGCATGGTTAATAATCAAATATGTATTGCCCTTTTCTGAAAATGAGTTGGCGTTTCTAACGGTAACTTGTCCTCTTTTTTCTTTTTCTTTTTTCCTTTTCCTATTTTTTATTGTTCAGCTTTATATGCCCGTTTCTTCCATAGATTCTGCCACTGTAACGTACTAAAAACCTAAGCTTTGTCATCTACCTTTAAATGGTAATGTGGTTTGAGATTTCTCATATATTGTTGCTGCTCTGAGCCTTGTTTAAAACTTACAGTGCAGTGCCTCATGTTAAAAATTAAATTAATGCTTTCTATAACCAGTTTTGTCTTTTTAAAATTAAGGACTGCGACATAAAGCCTCTTCTTCTTCGATCGCTCAGACAGCTTCCTGTTAATTATGAGCGCAGATGCGTCATGCTGCTGTTATGCACCGAACTAAGAAATAATAGGTCCAGCAAGTCCAACCTCGGCTGGAGGAAATCTTGTTGAAAGTGTCTTTTGAAAAAAGGCAGGAGAATGGACCGGTAAGGCAGAAAAATAGTAGATGACAGTAAGCAAAGGGAAAAGGCGGAGTCAACGAGAGTGACAGACTAGAGGAAGTTACAAGCACAGAACTTCTAGAAGGTGGGGGAACTATTTATACAAAAGATCCCCCGGTATCCCCACGGGGGGAATAAAGCGTCTTTAGGGGCATCTAAAAGAGACAAACACACAGACAGACAGACAGACAGAAAAGGATAAAGGGTAGTGTGTATATCACTATATGTCTTTCATTTTGTACTTTGGATTTGCAATTTATACTGTCAGAAATGTGTCGGGTTAGTTTGTTGATCTCTCTCTCTCTCTCTCTCTCTCTCTCTCTCTCTCTCTCTCTCTCTCTCTCTCTCTCTCTCTCTCTCTCTCTCTCTCTCTCTCTCTCTCTCTCTCTCTCTCTCTCTCTCTCTCTCTCTCTCTCTCTCTCTCTCTCTCTCTCTCTCTCTCTCTCTCTCTCTCTCTCTCTCTCTCTCTCTCTCTCTCTCTCTCTCTCTCTCTCTCTCTCTCTCTCTCTCTCTCTCTCTCTCTCTCTCTCTCTCTCTCTCTCTCTCTCTCTCTCTCTCTCTCTCTCTCTCTCTCTCTCTCTCTCCTCCCTCTCTCTCTCTCTCTCTCTTTATTACCCTCTTTGAATAAAAAAATTGTTCTCTCTCTCTCTCTCTCTCTCTCTCCCCTCTCTCTCTCTCTCTCTCTCTCCTCCCTCTCCCTCCCTCTACCTCCTGCCTAACCCATGTTCCACCCCATTTTCTCCCTCTCTGTCATTTATATCCAGTGTATCTTTCTCATTGTCAGTATCTTCTTTCAATCTATCTCTGCCGCCATTTTTAATAGAAGAGCACCCACGATTTGATATTCTTGCACAATTCCTCTTTCCTCCATTTATTTCACATTTCCTTGCTCTGTAATGCTGTATCTTGTGCTGTACATTGGCAATGTACATATTTTGAAATGGATCTTCTCCTTTCTTACTGATAAAGTAGAAAATAAGTATTGACATTCTGAGGGGTTATTGACTTCTTGATTGTGTTTTGTGCTAGAGCTAATTCACATACACTTTGTTCAAACTTCCTTTTCTCTTTCACTCAAAAAAAAATAAAAATCTGTCTCTTCCTAGCACACACACGCAAGCATGCACGCACACGCACACACACATGCACGCACGAACATAAAATTATGCTGTCTAAAACAACAAGTGCTATACTTCAATGCAAACACACTTTTTTTCTTAACACATTGTGTTTTTAGACGGGGTGTTTGGTATGTAAAGATCAGTGTTTCTGATTTGCAATGCAAGTGCCTAGGCAGTCACTGATAAAGAAAATCAGTATGTTGTTGTTGTCGTACCCTGGCTAAAAGACTCCAGGGATCATCCCAACAGCTGAAGCACTTGAACACTATGGTGCAAATGCACCAGCTAGGGATGAGAACATTATGTGTGTGACCGTTTTTGATTACCCTGCCATGTGGGCAGCCACACTCCGACTTAGGAGGAAGAAAATCAGTATAAGAACAATGATACCCAGTACATTTACAGTCAGTACTCTTCCATTAAAACTGAGACTGATCTGAAATAATTGTTTTTTTCTGTTATGATTACTTAATTCATAAACATTATTATCCATAGGTATTCTGGGTAAAGGTAAAGATGCGCCCCCTCCATTTCTCCGTTGTTTCCGTTGTTTCAGTCTTGCCTTTCTTACTGCAGATTGAGTACTTCATCCTCTATCGTTTGCTATATTTAACACTAATTTTCTTCCATTTACATAATTAAACACATGCATTCAATAATAGTAGAAGATAGAGGCAATATGGAGAGAAACGCAATGAACCAGGACTGTGATAAATGCTGTGGAGCTGTTGTGTGTACTGCACTACATAGGGGAGGGGAGGGGGGGTCCTGTTAGATCATGTCCACATCTTGACCTTTACCGTATTCTTTCTCCAAGGAAAGTGTTGAAGCATATTACCTTGCGTTTATTTATTTATTTATTAAGACAACTTTTATAGCGCCTAATCTTTAAGCTCTAAGCGCTTTACAGAAATCACTAAAATGAATAGTAAACACAATGAACAAAAAGTATACATCAAACATTGACCAACACCCCCCTTCCCTGATCCCTCAGTCAATTTCTCACTCACGCCCAAATAATGAATGACATAATCTGCAGTACACTTTCGCAACCAACTTGAAACACTCGCACTTATGGACACTTAAAGACGCCCAGGCCACACTATTAACAAATCACACTCACACCTACACTTATAACGAGAGAGAGAGAAAGAGAGAGACAGCACAGAGAAAGACAGAGACAGAGAGACAGACAAAGAAAGAGAGAAGAGAGAGACACACAGACAGACAGAGAAAGAGAGAGAGAAGAGAGAGAGAGACAGACACACAGACAGACAGACAGACAGAGAAAGACAGAGACGGAGACACAGAGAGTCAGACAGAGAAAGAGAGAAGAGAGAGACACACAGACAGACAGAGAAAGAGAGAAGAGAGAGACACACAGACAGACAGAGAAAGAGAGAAGAGAGAGACACACAAGTAAATGCCGTCTTTGCCGGATTATAAGGCGCACTTTATTATAAACAGCTCCCCCCACATTTTGCACAACATTCATATTTTGCTATGATGTTTTCTCACTGTATTATCAGCCATGTGGTAAGGCGCAGGGGTCTCAGTCAGGGGGGAAAGTAGTGCCTTGTTGTCAGAACAATGTAGTGCATTTCATTTCATTTCTGTGCCAGTTTTAATGCACACATATACTGAGATAAACTATAGACTAATTAAGACCAATTTGGGTGCATTGAAAGCTTTAACCCTCTTGCATTCGCATTTGTTACATACAAAACTTCTTCTAGTGTTCAGATTCTTTCGCGCATTTTCGGAAAAAAATGTCTTTTGAAGCACACAGAGCGCCATACAGTTACTATCACATCACTGCAAGTGAGAAGCTTCTTCATAGTGTGTGTAGAACAAGCCAGAAGTTAGCGTGTGATAAAAATGCCATCATAGGGGGTCTCAGAGTGAGGGCAAGCTACGGGTGGTTTTGGGCGGCTTGAACACACAGAGGCAACTTCCGGCTGGGCAGTTTGGGCCGGGCGGTTTGGGCCGGAATAAATGCAGGAGGGTTAAAAGAAGCTAAGCATTTGTGTGATGACTGTAGGTTTTGCTGTTTTGCATTCACTTGTCCCTCCCTACCCCTTTCTTCCCTTCCAGCCAGTGAACAAATTTGATTCTGTTCCCTCTCTTCCAAAATCGGAATGTGTCGGCTGAATGCAGCAGGGAGACCAGTGAAAACTGAAAAACGGACACATACGTACCTCACCCATTATGGCCGGGGAACGCAGAAAAAGAAGATAATTCTGCTGTGGTTCCTAGCAGCATAAATTTAACGCCCTTAACCCTTTCACCACCAGCCATTTTTCAGCCAAAAAATACCATCAAGCTTAACTGGGTACAGAAGAAGAAAAAATCTGCAATATTGCTAATTCCTCTGTGACATATATAACATTAGGCCTATCCTTACCTCCCAAAATTAAGAAAACAGGGTGTTTGGATAACAGGCCCTGATTTGATGCTTTTTAGCGACATGGGTGTTAAACCATTGTGGTGCTAAAATGCGACATTGGCGGTGAAAGGGTTAATTCACGCATGTTTATTTCTCTCTTGTCTCCAGAGTTCATCTACCAGGAGGCGTTTCTAACGACGTACCGCACGTTCCTGTCGCCCCGCGAGCTGATCGACAAACTGCTGTACCGTTTCCACAAGTTCCACCACGCCGGGGATGGGCGCAAAAAACTGGCCAGGAATTCCTTCTCCTTGCTGATCAGGGTCATCGATGAACTGGGGTAGGTTAGACCATTAATACTGGCCAGGAATTCCTTCTCCTTGCTGATCAGGGTCATCGACGAAGGTTAGACCATCAATACTGGCCAGGAATTCATTCTCCTTGCTGATCAGGGTCATCGACGAAGGTTAGACCATCAATACTGGCCAGGAATTCCTTCTCCTTGCTGATCAGGGTCATCGACGAACTGGGGTAGGTTAGACCATCAATACTGGCCAGGAATTCATTCTCCTTGCTGATCAGGGTCATCGACGAAGGTTAGACCATCAATACTGGCCAGGAATTCCTTCTCCTTGCTGATCAGGGTCATCGACGAACTGGGGTAGGTTAGACCATCAATACTGGCCAGGAATTCATTCTCCTTGCTGATCAGGGTCATCGATGAACTGGGGTAGGTTAGACCATCAATACTGGCCAGGAATTCCTTCTCCTTGCTGATCAGGGTCATCGACGAACTGGGGTAGGTTAGACCATCAATACTGGCCAGGAATTCCTTCTCCTTGCTGATCAGGGTCATCGACGAACTGGGGTAGGTTAGACCATCAATACTGGCCAGGAATTCCTTCTCCTTGCTGATCAGGGTCATCGACGAACTGGGGTAGGTTAGACCATCGAAACTGGCCAGGAATTCATTCTCCTTGCTGATCAGGGTCATCGACGAACTGGGGTAGGTTAGACCATCTATACTGGGGCAGTGGGTGGATGCCTCGTGCCTCCATGCGGGGAGCTGGATGACCCCGCACCCTCCATGAGTCTCTCCCCGTGGGGATGCCGGAGGGTCTTTTGTAAAATTAGTCCCCCCACCTTCTGGAAGTTCTGTGCTTGTCACTTCCTCTAATCTGCCACTCTCTTTGACTCTGCCTTTTTTCCCCTTTGCTTTCTGTCGTCCACTATCTTTCTGTCTTATTGGCCCACTCACCTGCCTTTTTTCCAAAAAAGGGGTGGGGAGTGGGGGGATGCTCTTTTAAATGTGCAATAAAGAGGAACGTAGATTTGTTTTTTCTTCAAACCTTGTGTTAGAAAATGTAAACAATTTTTAAAAAAATGACCATCCCATCCCTACCCCCTTTTCCCACCTACCTTGTTCTTTATCTTGTTCATAAATCTATGATGTGAATCGTACGAAAATTGTACAATTTGACGCTTTTTACACACAAAATAAAAATGTGGAGTGTTGGGGAAAAAGCCCTGAAAAGTGTCTGCTATCTCTCTCTCTCTCTCTGTCTCTCTCTGTTTCTCTCTCTCTCTCCCCCCCCCCTCTCTCTCTCTCTCTCTCTTGCCCTGCATGAAATGATATCCAACAACAATTTATCCCACAGAAATATATTTGTAATCCATGTGCGCTTAAATTAACATTGTTGTTAGCTTCAAAGAAAGAAAGTGATATTCGGAATCTTGCCCTTTTTATGTATAAAGCTTTCAAATTTAGAGACATTGCTATTTCATAGTCCTTCTTCTGCCATGTTCTGACTGGATATTAACTGCCATCTGACTGAAGCAATTGTTATATGTAGCGACACTAGTATCATGTATTACTAGATTATTGATGATGATTTGTATTCATTTTTTATTATTTGATGGATTGCTAAGTTTATTATGGCTGTTGATCTTTGTTTGCTCACTTCCCCTTCATAAGGGGCCTTGGCCTATTTGAATAAATTATTCGCATTCTCTCTCTCTCTCTCTCTCTCTCTCTCTCTCTCTCTCTCTCTCTCTCTCTCTCTCTCTCTCTCTCTCTCTCTCTCTACCAGGCACATGGAACTGGACGAGGAAATCATCGAGAAGCAGGTGGCGCTAGTGTACGAGCTGCTGTGCCAGGGGGAGCTGGTGCTGGCCAGACTGCTGCGACGCAAAATCCTGGAAAAATGCGAGAAGAAACATGCTGCTCACGAGCAACCTCCTTCTGTCAGCACTGTGCAGAGCATAGACCTGTCTTCAAGGTATCACACTGAGAGACACTGGACACTGAGAGACACTGGACACTGGACACTGAGAGACACTGGACACTGGATACTGAGAGACACTGGACACTGGACAACTTTATTTGACAAGGATAAAGATTTTAGGCGATGCCTATTCTTACAATCTGTCCTTGGATTAAAAAAACACCAAATTTACGAAACAAAACATTTGCAAACAACTCTCTCTCTCTCTCTCTCTCTCTCTCTCTCTCTCTCTCTCTCTCTCTCTCTCTCTCTCTCTCTCTCTCTATCTCTGACTCTCTCTCATACACACATACATTGTTTATACATTCATCTTAAAAAATAAAAAATAAATAAAAAATACACATAGTGAAACAAATAATTGATGACAAGTAGGAGGTCAAAGCAACATCTATCCAAACTCATTTAACAAGCAGTTTAAAGGCAAACCAATAAACAAAGCATAAAACTGAGATATAAACATTCAATTGACATATACCATGCATATAACATGTAGTTGTACACAAGGCAATAAAGTTATACAGTGTGCGTTCAAAATGACACAGGATTTAAGCAGGGCTGTAAATTATGTTTGCCCACACCATCTTTTTGTATCGTGAGATGGAAGGGCATAACTGAATGGCAGAGGGAAGGGAATTCCAAATTGAGGAACCTGAGAAGGAAAAACTTGATTTGTATTTGTCAATTCTAGTGTTTGGCAAAATGTAGTTGCTGGATCCATAACGATGTGATGCCGAGACAGAGAGAGAGACCAACAGACAAACAGAGAGAGAGAGAGATTTAACTGTACTATTTCAGAGCTATTGCTTCTGATGACATTTTCTTTTCAACATCCAGCATAGAATACATTGTCTGTGTGCAAGTTTTGTGTGTGTGTGTTCGTTCTTTAATTTGGCATCTATCCACCTTACAGTGATCTTAAGACACACACACACAAAAAAAAGTATGTTTATGTGTAAGTGTATGTGATGATATTTTGAATGTACATCTGGAGAAGGGATGGGTACGAGTGTGTGAGGGTAAGTGGGTCTAGGTATACATATAAATAAATGGGTGAGGGGCGGGCGAGAGGGCACAATGAGGTGTGTGTGCGTGTAAGCCCATGCTCACACGCTTATGTACATTTCGTCTATGTGAATCATGCTCACACACCTATGTACATTCGTCTATGTGAATCATGCTCACACACCTATGTACATTTCGTCTATGTGAATCATGCTCACACACCTATGTACATTTGTCTGTGTGAATCATGCTCACACACCTATGTACATTTCGTCTATGTGAATCTGAATCATGCTCACACACCTATGTACATTTCGTCTGTGTGAATCATGCTCACACACCTATGTACATTCGTCTGTGTGAATCATGCTCACACACCTATGTACATTTGTCTGTGTGAATCATGCTCACACACCTATGTACATTTCGTCTGTGTGAATCATGCTCACACACCTATGTACATTTCGTCTGTGTGAATCATGCTCACACACCTATGTACATTCGTCTGTGTGAATCATGCTCACACACCTATGTACATTTGTCTGTGTGAATCATGCTCACACACCTATGTACATTTCGTCTGTGTGAATCATGCTCACACACCTATGTACATTTTGTCTGTGTGAATCATGCTCACACACCTATGTACATTCGTCTGTGTGAATCATGCTCACACACCTATGTACATTTGTCTGTGAATCATGCTCACACACCTATGTACATTTCGTCTGTGTGAATCATGCTCACACACCTATGTACATTTCGTCTGTGTGAATCATGCTCACACACCTATGTACATTTGTCTGTGTGAATCATGCTCACACACCTATGTACATTTCGTCTGTGTGAATCATGCTCACACACCTATGTACATTCGTCTGTGCGAATCATGCTCACACACCTATGTACATTTGTCTGTGTGAATCATGCTCACACACCTATGTACATTTCGTCTGTGTGAATCATGCTCACACACCTATGTACATTCGTCTGTGTGAATCATGCTCACACACCTATGTACATTTGTCTATGTGAATCATGCTCACACACCTATGTACATTTCGTCTGTGTGAATCATGCTCATACACCTATGTACATTCGTCTGTGTGAATCATGCTCACACACCTATGTACATTTCGTCTGTGTGAATCATGCTCACACACCTATGTACATTCGTCTGTGTGGATGTGTGTTCTCAGCACCCCAGATCTGCTGAGCTTCAAGACTCAGGAGATCGCCGAACAGATGACGCTTCTGGACGCTCAGCTCTTCCAGAAAATCGAGGTAAAAACCTCACAGATCCTGTTATTGCTACTATTATCATGGATGCAACCTTGCCTCGGATGCAAGGCGGCGCTTGTGTTTCAAAATTTTGACCCCCCAAAAAAAATTTGATTCAAAGTTCAAGGGGAAGAAAGTGATGAATTGTCACTTTACAAGCCTGGAATAAGCTTCAAATTGAGTATGATTTTGCTTTTTCTTCAGCTTCAGGGGGGTGTTGCCCCCTGACCCCCCAAGACCCCTGCCTTGCCTGTTTGGGGATTTTCTCCAGTTGCATCCATGTATTATTAGTAGACCTCTTGTGGTGGATGTTCAGCGGGGTAAATGCTCTCTTGGTTTGGGCAAGGGTGTATGTTGACCATGTATTATTAGTAGACCTCTTGTGGTGGATGTTCAGCGGGGTAAATGCTCTCTTGGTTTGGGCAAGGGTGTATGTTGACCATGTATTATTAGTAGACCTCTTGTGGTGGATGTTCAGCGGGGTAAATGCTCTCTTGGTTTGGGCAAGGGTGTATGTTGACCATGTATTATTAGTAGACCTCTTGTGGTGGATGTTCAGCGGGGTAAATGCTCTCTTGGTTTGGGCAAGGGTGTATGTTGACCATGTATTATTAGTAGACCTCTTGTGGTGGATGTTCAGCGGGGTAAATGCTCTCTTGGTTTGGGCAAGGGTGTATGTTGACCATGTATTATTAGTAGACCTTGTGGTGGATGTTCAGCGGGGTAAATGCTCTCTTGGTTTGGGCAAGGGTGTATGTTGACCATGTATTATTAGTAGACCTCTTGTGGTGGATGTTCAGCGGGGTAAATGCTCTCTTGGTTTTGGCAAGGGTGTATGTTGATCATGTTGCCGTAGGACTTCTAGTAGTCTGCTTGTAAGCTTGGTTTTGGTCAGTGTGTGTATTTTTAAAACATACTAGTGTATGTCGTTGTGGGAAGCGTACCATTGTTATCACATACCGCTAGCCCCACACTGTCATTTTACATCCTTGATACGACTATTCCCACATACCGCTATTCCCACAGAATCTCTCTCTCTGTTTGTGTGTCAAAACGCAGATGAACGCATGCGCCCGCCCGCCCGCACACACACACACACACACACATACATACATACACACTCACACACACAGTTCCAAGTAGTATAGAACTCTATATGCGTTGCACACACGTGCAAACAAGGGTGTGTGGGACTAGCGGTATGTGGTAGCAATGGTATGCTTCCTCTTTGTCTGTATAATAGTGGCATTTCTGTATGTGGCAAAGTATAGTATGTGCAGAAAGAAAAGGTTTGAAAGACAAAGTTATGGATTTGTGATAAAAAGTTAAATCCTTTGTACAGCGTGCGATATGAAATCTACAAAGTTCTGCTAGAGTGTAGTGGCTCTCCTTTGTATTTGAAGGGAAGAAGAGTCATGGGAGACCTTATACAAGTATATGAAATAATAAATAATATTGATGACATAGACTTTAACAGCCTTTTTATTAAAAGTATCACAAACATGACAAAATAGTACACAGAAGTTATTTTTAAGACGATCAGTTACTAACATTCGCAAGTTTTACTTTTCTAACCGAGTTGTTCAATATTGGAATAATTTGTCAACTAACATTAAGGCTGCACCTAACATAAATACATTAAAAAATCTTCTGGACAACGACACAATGATGTCACGTTTTTATACTACTCTCGATGAATTTTTTTTTTTTAAAGAAGAAAAGGTCCATTCCATATTTTTGTTACATTTTATAGTTTAGCTGTAGAAAGCAAGCCACCCTGAAACAAATCAGTCACAAACGAGAAAGGGCGTAAAAGGGCTGCGAGGCCCATGTCTAGCCCTAATTACTACTACTACTACTACTTGAGCGTGCTAGGATTGCAATGATGATGTACATTTGTTACACACTATGAATTGACAACAATGGTGATTTCAATCCTTGCCTGTTTCTGAGCAATCCTACTGACTGGCACAAAATGTTTTTCTAAATGTTCTTGCAATGCTTAACCAACCATGTATAGACAAACCGTGTGTGTGTTTGTCTCTGTGTGTGTGTGTGTGTGTGTTATATTTTTCTTTGAATTAACTGTGCAAATTATTTTTGCATGTCCATGATATAGTCTAAAGTCTAGTCTAGCTGAACTAAATGCATTGACCTACTGGTTTTAAAGCGCTGATAAGACTATTTAGAGACCATATTAGAGATTGTACTTTATGAATATGAAAAATAAGATGTTAGAAAACACAAAATACCCATAGCTCAAAATTGACCCCAAAAATGAGATGTTTGACTTTGTAAGCGTGTTGTGAGAAACTAGCCCAGCGACTTAATGTCCCTTCCATGGTGCTGGGTCACATCTGTATTATATGTGAGAAACTAGCCCAGCGACTTGATGTCCCTTTTGTGGTGCTGGGTCACATCTGTATTATATGTGAGAAACTAGCCCAGCGACTTAATGTCCCTTTGGTGGTGCTGGGTCACATCTGTATTATATGTGAGAAACTAGCCCAGCGACTTAATGTCCCTTTTGTGGTGCTGGGTCACATCTGTATTATATGTGAGAAACTAGCCCAGCGACTTAATGTCCCTTTTGTGGTGCTGGGTCACATCTGTATTATATGAAACTAGCCCAGCGACTTAATGTCCCTTCCATGGTGCTGGGTCACATCTGTATTATATGTGAGAAACTAGCCCAGCGACTTGATGTCCCTTTGGTGGTGCTGGGTCACATCTGTATTATATGTGAGAAACTAGCCCAGCGACTTAATGTCCCTTCCAGTGGTGCTGGGTCACATCTGTATTATATGTGAGAAACTAGCCCAGCGACTTGATGTCCCTTTGGTGGTGCTGGGTCACATCTGTATTATATGTGAGAAACTAGCCCAGCGACTTAATGTCCCTTTAGTGGTGCTGGGTCACATCTGTATTATATGTGAGAAACTAGCCCAGCGACTTGATGTCCCTTTGGTGGTGCTGGGTCACATATAACAGTGAGAAACTAGCCCAGCGACTTAATGTCCCTTTGGTGGTGCTGGGTCACATCTGTATTATATGTGAGAAACTAGCCCAGCGACTTAATGTCCCTTTTGTGGTGCTGGGTCACATATAACAGTGAGAAACTAGCCCAGCGACTTGATGTCCCTTTGGTGGTGCTGGGTCACTTTTGTTCAATTGTATTGTTGTTTCAGGACAGTTTGTCCTGTCACTTCACCATTGAGGACAGTTTGTCCTGTCACTTCACCATCCTCCGCGCATCACTGCTGTTGTACATGGTGTTTTCTCTATGGTACGCAATGGTGGGTGGTTTTTTCTGTGTCTTTGATCATTATTTCTGGGTGTTTCAGATCCCTGAAGTGTTGCTGTGGGCCAGAGAGCAGTCGGAGGAGTTGAGTCCCAACCTCACCACCTTCACCGAACACTTCAACAAAATGTCATACTGGTCTGTGCCTAGCAATTTTCTTTCTGTTTTTTGGGGGTGTTTTTTTAAGTGGGGTGTGGGGGGGGTGTATGTGTTGAAAATAAAGAATGGAACAAAAGAAAATGCGTTAATTGTGCATTATGGCCATATGGCCGGGAACGCAGAAGAAGAGGACCCTGACCCAGACATGGCCAGGGCATTGACTTAAGTGGGAAGCGTTGTTTGACGCTGGTCTGTTGGTTGGTCTGTTGCCAGGTGCCGAACTCGCATCTTGACCCAAGAGGACCCCAAAGAGCGGGAGAAATACCTGATGAAGTTCATCAAAATCATGAGGGTCAGTTATACAGCATGCGTGTGTTGTGTGTATTTTATCATTTTGACCAAAGAGCGGGAGAAATACCTGATGAAGTTCATCAAAATCATGAGGGTCAGTTATACAATGCGTGTGTTGTGTGTATTTTATCATTTTGACCAAAGAGCGGGAGAAATACCTGATGAAGTTCATTAAAATCATGAGGGTCAGTTATACAGCATGCGTGTGTTGTGTGTATTTTATCATTTTGACCAAAGAGCGGGAGAAATACCTGATGAAGTTCATTAAAATCATGAGGGTCAGTTATACAGCATGCGTGTGTTGTGTGTATTTTATCATTTTGACCAAAGAGCGAGAGAAATACC
>CM065705.1:3030872-3060872 GCA_017654935.2 Phymorhynchus buccinoides | reverse complement strand
CAAATCCCTCCGTCGGCAACGGTTGTAAGGAAAGGAAGGGGCGCCTAGCTAAGCGGGCGCCGTCTAGAAAGAATTAACTCATTCGCATCGCAACGAAAGGATTAACTCATTCGCATCGCAACGAAAGGATTAACTCATTCGCATCGCAACGAAAGGATTAACTCATTCGCATCGCAACGAAAGGATTAACTCATTCGCATCGCAACGAAAGGATTAACTCATTCGCATCGCAACGAAAGGATTAACTCATTCGCATCGCAACGAAAGGATTAACTCATTCGCATCGCAACGAAAGGATTAACTCATTCGCATCGCAACGAAAGGATTAACTCATTCGCATCGCAACGAAAGGATTAACTCATTCGCATCGCAACGAAAGGATTAACTCATTCGCATCGCAACGAAAGGATTAACTCATTCGCATCGCAACGATTTTGAATTATTAAAAAAACTCACAAATCACTCCAGCCATACACACAAACAAAACATACATAAACAAAAGGATTTATGAAAGAAGATTACAGGTTTTTACTTCAGGTTTAGACATGGGGAAGTGGTAGATCAGACTTTTTTATATATAGACTTTATATAGAAAAACTCTCTACGCCGATTGGTTTCCCGACAACGAACCACTACAAAAGCAAAGTCAGAGGCAAAATTGTGGTCTTCCCTACCAAACTGTGACTCATCATACCCTGGAATTGACACCGATTAAACCTGATTGACTATATCTTAACATGCGCAGAACCCTTCTCAGTTGTATATCATCAGAATCTTCAAATCGATGATTAATGGAAGAAGAAGAAGGGAGTGAAGCGAGTTTAGAAGTGACCAAGGGATGGTGTGCACGCAGATTTACTTCCCTTGAAGCAAATGCATCCAATTGACAGCTATCTATTAAGACAGGTCTGAGGGGGAAAGAAGCAAAACGAAAAGCTCAGCATATGTCAACATTTCGATTTATTAATCTTTGTCCAGACTTCCAGAATCAGCTATCTATTAATTCCGGACACATATGGCCGGAACGACGTGAATGAGTTAAGCGAAGATGTGAATTTCTTGATGACTCTTTGTTTTTTTCAGTGGTTTGATCCTGCAGGACCTCACTTTCATCAACATCGGCAACCAGGATGCGTTGCCGGACGGCAGCATCAACTTTGCCAAGCGATGGCAACAGTTCAACATCCTCGACTCCATGCGACGCTTCAGGACCAGGTCAGAAAAAAGAAAACGGAAAATATTTCATCAGAATTTTCTCCGATATCAGTGATAGTAGGAAATATTGATTTCCCAATTCTTGCATTATTTTTATAAAAAAAACATCCTGGTGTGTATGCGGTGCTTCAAAACTACCATATTTTTCGGACTGGTCTGTATGCGGCGCTTCAAAACTACCATATTTTTCGGACTGGTCTGTATGCAGCGCTTCAAAACTACCATATTTTTCGGACTATAAGGTTATTGTTATAAGGTGCACCCCCAAAATGTTGCCACAAATTCAGATTTGTTCTCTTTTCTTACTACATTATTAGTCACAATATATGTCAGTCTGTGGAACAAAGGATCGCCTCTGTCAAATACGGTAGCTTTTAACACACAAAAATGGAAACACTATCAGGGGTATTTATTCCTCTTATTTTGTTACAACAGTTTCTTACGATGTTATTGCTCATGTTATAAGGCGCAAGACATCTCGATGTTATTGCTCATGTTATAAGGCGCAAGACATCTCGATGTTATTGCTCATGTTATAAGGCGCAAGACGTCTCGATGTTATTGCTCATGTTATAAGGCGCAAGACGTCTCGATGTTATTGCTCATGTTATAAGGCGCAAGACGTCTCGATGTTATTGCTCATGTTATAAGGCGCAAGACGTCTCGATGTTATTGCTCATGTTATAAGGCGCAAGACGTCTCAGTCTGTAAGAAAAGAGTGTCACCTTATATTCAGTAAAATATGATATCTTAGCTCACTCAGGACGAATGAGCCAGATCTGGCTCATGGCCTGCTCAACTGTTTAGGACGAATGAGTCGGATCCGACTCATGGCCTGCTCAACTGTTTAGGACGAATGAGTCGGATCCGACTCATGGCCTGCTCAACTGTTTAGGACGAATGAGTCGGATCCGACTCATGGCCTGCTCAACTGTTTAGGACGAATGAGTCGGATCCGACTCATGGCCTGCTCAACTGTTTAATGACGAATGAGTCAGATCCGACTCATGGCCTGCTCAACTGTTTAGGACGAATGAGTCAGATCCGACTCATGGCCTGCTCAACTGTTTAAGACGAATGAGTCAGATCCGACTCATGGCCTGCTCAACTGTTTAAGACGAATGAGTCAGATCCGACTCATGGCCTGCTCAACTGTTTAGGACGAATGAGTCAGATCCGACTCATGGCCTGCTCAACTGTTTAGGACGAATGAGTCAGATCCGACTGTTTAAGACGAATGAGTCAGATCCGACTCATGGCCTGCTCAACTGTTTAAGACGAATGAGTCAGATCCGACTCATGGCCTGCTCAACTGTTTAAGACGAATGAGTCAGATCCGACTCATGGCCTGCTCAACTGTTTAGGACGAATGAGTCAGATCCGACTCATGGCCTGCTCAACTGTTTAGGACGAATGAGTCAGATCCGACTCATGGCCTGCTCAACTGTTTAGGACGAATGAGTCAGATCCGACTCATGGCCTGCTCAACTGTTTAGGACGAATGAGTCAGATCCGACTCATGGCCTGCTCAACTGTTTAGGACGAATGAGTCAGATCCGACTCATGGCCTGCTCAACTGTTTAGGACGAATGAGTCAGATCCGACTCATGGCCTGCTCAACTGTTTAGGACGAATGAGTCAGATCCGACTCATGGCCTGCTCAACTGTTTAGGACGAATGAGTCAGATCCGACTCATGGCCTGCTCAACAGATCGTCGGATCCGACTCATGACTCATGGCCTGCTCAACTGTTTAGGACGAATGAGTCAGATCCGACTCATGGCCTGCTCAACTGTTTAGGACGAATGAGTCAGATCCGACTCATGGCCTGCTCAACTGTTTAGGACGAATGAGTCAGATCCGACTCATGGCCTGCTCAACTGTTTAGGACGAATGAGTCAGATCCGACTCATGGCCTGCTCAACTGTTTAGGACGAATGAGTCAGATCCGACTCATGGCCTGCTCAACTGTTTAGGACGAATGAGTCAGATCCGACTCATGGCCTGCTCAACTGTTTAGGACGAATGAGTCGGATCCGACTCATGGCCTGCTCAACTGTTTAGGACGAATGAGTCGGATCCGACTCATGGCCTGCTCAACTGTTTAAGACGAATGAGTCAGATCCGACTCATGGCCTGCTCAACTGTTTAGGACGAATGAGTCAGATCCGACTCATGGCCTGCTCAACTGTTTAGGACGAATGAGTCAGATCCGACTCATGGCCTGGCCTGCTCAACTGTTTAGGACGAATGAGTCAGATCCGACTCATGGCCTGCTCAACTGTTTAGGACGAATGAGTCAGATCCGACTCATGGCCTGCTCAACTGTTTAGGACGAATGAGTCAGATCCGACTCATGGCCTGCTCAACTGTTTAGGAGGAATGAGTCAGATCCGACTCATGGCCTGCTCAACTGTTTAGGACGAATGAGTCAGATCCGACTCATGGCCTGCTCAACTGTTTAGGAGGAATGAGTCAGATCCGACTCATGGCCTGCTCAACTGTTTAGGAGGAATGAGTCAGATCCGACTCATGGCCTGCTCAACTGTTTAGGAGGAATGAGTCAGATCCGACTCATGGCCTGCTCAACTGTTTAGGAGGAATGAGTCAGATCCGACTCATGGCTTGCACAACTGTTTAGGAGGAATGAGTCAGATCCGACTCATGGCCTGCTCAACTGTTTAGGAGGAATGAGTCAGATCCAGCTCATGAGAGTTTTCAAGAGGTTTTGATTTCTGGCGGGTAACCAGCTTTCAAGAGCCAGGTCGTAACCTACTTTCAGTTTGCTTTGACCTTGCCTCTCTTGAAATGAACCAATCAGTCAGTGTGTTGGGATGGTCAGAATTCTGAGGTTTGCTTTTTTTTAAAAGTTTCATGCATATAATTGTTGTTGTTGGTGTTGCAGTCAATACGGGTTACGGTGCAGCGACAAGCTGCAGGGGGTGCTGAACAACTTTGACGTACATATCATTGTTGTTGCAGCCAGTACGGGTTACGGCTCAGCGACAAGCTGCAGGGGGTGCTGAACAACTTTGACGTACATATCATTGTTGTTGCAGCCAGTACAGGTTATGGCGCAGCGACAAGCTGCAGGGGGTGCTGAACAACTTTGACATACATATCATTGATGTTGTTGTTGCAGCCAGTACGGGTTACGGCGCAGCGACAAGCTGCAGTGGGTGCTGAACAACTTTGACGTACATATCATTGTTGTTGTTGATGTTGTTGTTGCAGCCAGTACGGGTTACGGCGCAGCGACAAGCTGCAGGGGGTGCTGAACAACTTTGACGACTACCGCGGGGAGGACGTGCTGTGGCAGATGTCCGTCAAGATCAAGCCGCAGAAACACAAGAAGCAGGACTCCATCTCCTGATGACGGAACCAGCAACGCACTGATCCGGCCGTTCGTCTGTCTGTCTTCTCTCCATCGACTATATCGTCGTCATCATGCAGTGATGGGGACATTCGTCTCTTTTCCTTCTCTCCATCGACTATATCGCCATCATGCAGTGATGGGGACATTCGTCTGTTTTCCTTCTCTCCATCGACTATATCGCCATCATGCAGTGATGGGGACATTCGTCTGTCTGTCTTCTCTCCATCGACTATATCGCCATCATGCAGTGATGGGGACATTCGTCTGTTTTCCTTCTCTCCATCGACTATATCGCCATCATGCAGTGATGGGGACATTCGTCTTTTTTCCTTCTCTCCATCGACTATATCGCCGTCATCATGCAGTGATGGGGACATTCGTCTGTTTTCCTTCTCTCCATCGACTATACCGTCATCATGCAGTGATGGGGACATTCGTCTTTTTTCCTTCTCTCCATCGACTATACCGTCATCATGCAGTGATGGGGACATTCGTCTGTTTTCCTTCTCTCCATCGACTATATCGCCATCATCATGCAGTGATGGGGACATTCGTCTGTTTTCCTTCTCTCCATCGACTATATCGCCATCATGATGCAGTGATGGGGACATTTGTCTGTTTTTTCTTCTTTCTATCAACTATATCGCCATCATCATGCAGTGATGGGGATGTTCATACTTTTTCCTTCTCTCCATCGACTCTATCGTCATCATGCAGTGATGGGGATGTTCATACTTTTTCCTTCTCTCCATCGACTCTATCGTCATCATGCAGTGATGCGGATGTTCATACTTTTTCCTTCTCTCCATCGACTATATCGTCGTCATGCAGTGATGGGGATGTTCATACTTTTTCCTTCTTTCCATGGACAGCCGTGATCGTCACAAAATGATGGAAGGGTACATAAATCGAGATGTCGATGTTTCTTTTTTCATCTTCTGTCCATCGACAAACTCTTATCGATCCATCAGTTTTAGGGTTCTGTCAAATCGTTGGACCACTTTGTGTAGCTTAGAATGTTTCTTGGAGCAACTGTTACTTGGTCGCCTGTGTGCGTGTGTTACGAGAGAGAGAGAATGAATGATGGAGAAAGAGAAGTGTGTGTGTCTGAGAGAGAAAATTGTGTGTGTGTGTGTGTGTGAGAGAGAGGAGTGGGGGTGGAGGAAGAGAGAGATTGTGTGTGCAAGAGAGAGAAAAAGTGTGCGCTTGTGAGTGCACGAGAGACAGAGAGATTGTGTGTGCAAGAGAGACAAAAAGTGTGCGCGTGTGAGTGCACGAGAGACAGAGGGATTGTGTGTGCAAGAGTGAAAGATAAAGTGTGCGTGTGTGTGTGTGAACCTGCGAGAGAGGTTTGTGTGCATGCATGCATACATGCGATGTGTGTGAAAGAGAGATAGGGCATAAGTGAGTGTGTTTTAGAGAGAGTGAGAGGTGGTGTGTGTTCAAAATTGGGTTTGAAGAAAACTTACAATGAGTTGAGAGAATTCCTGCCAAACCCACAGAACGTAGCAAGATCAACCAACCGTTAGAACTAGAAGTAACCAAAGTGTCAATGTCAATGTGTAACAAAAACCCTGAAGAAAAAAAACCCACGTTGTTTACGATTCACGACCCAATAAACTGCCAAGAATCGTCGCTCATCTACAATGTTGAGCGGTCGCCATCGAGAGGAAAGTGGGTCATTTTTTTCTCTCCCTACAAGAAAGAGCGGACTCTTGCTTTCAGGCGCATTTGCGTAGAGACGAACCCTGTGAGAAAAAGACACGATAAACTAGCGAGACGTTGTGGAAAAATGTGTGATGCGTTGACAGTGATTTGTGCGTGCATTTATTTTAAAATGAAAAGTGGTACAAGTATTGTTGAGCATCGGAGAAACAAGCAAGCGACTAGAAGAGACCTGCCTTCGGATCATTTGGACAGATTTCTTTTTTCTCTGAATCGTGTGTGATTTTTATCGAGTGGATTACAACCACGTTTTCGCTTCTTTTTATTTTAAAGATATGTTGACGCACAATTTGCAATCTTTTCTTTTTCTTTTGTGCCGCTACTATGCCGAGTGCAGCCAAAAAATATCGTCCAACCACACGTAAGTCTTTCTTCCCTAGGCGGGAAATTTGCATAACAACACATTTTCTGGTTTGCAATTTTGAGTTGAGAAAAAAACAACTTCGATGACAGGTTTCATCCAATCGTAGCATTTGTTTCAGCCCGCTGTGTGACAGGATATAAAACTGCATTGCATTGGCTGTGTGTGAAGGTGTAGAAACGAGGAGATTTGTTTCACAAGTGGATGAAGTATTTATAAAAACATTTTTAAGTAGGTGTGCTTTGAAAGTTTTGTTTTTTTGTGGTGGTTTTTTTCCAAAAACAAGACAGTTGTGTTTAAAGACAACAAAACAAAACAGTTTTTTTGTTTTGTTTTTTAATGGAGTCTTGAACATGACACAGGCATAATTTTCAGGACGTATGGTAAATGCATGAGGGGGGGGGGGGGGGGGGGGGGGGGGGGGGGGGGGGGGGGTGACTTTGGTGAACAAAAGTCTGAATTGTTTTAAATACTGTGAATGTAGAAATTAATGGATGTAGATTGTGCTTTCATGTATTTATTCATGAATTGATGTTGGGGGTTGGGATACAGGGCAATGTGTGTGTGTGCGAAAGGTATTAAACGCCAGACAATTGTGATTCTCTCGCAGTTTTTGTTGTACCAAAGCCAATTTCAATTTGTTCATATTTTTCATTTTAACATCGTTAAGTACGAAATAACGCATATTGTGTTATTTTTTTTATTTGTATGTGCAATGTGCAGGTTTTTATTCCTTGGACTGCACATTTTGTTTGTGTGCAAAGTGATGCTTTTGATCATGAAATAAAAGGAATCACGAGAAATGCACAGGAATATGCAGACGATCGGACACCAGTTGCACAGGAATATGCAGACGATCAGACACCAGTTGCACAGGAATATGCAGAAGATCAATCACCATTTGCACAGGAATATGCAGACAATCAGTCACCATTTGCACAGGAATATGCAGAAGATCAGACACCATTTGCACAGGAATATGCAGACGATCAGACACCATTTGCACAGGAATATGCAGACGATCGGACACCATTTGCACAGGAATATGCAGACGATCAGACACCAGTTGCACAGGAATATGCAGACGATCGGACACCATTTGCACAGGAATATGCAGACGATCAGACACCATTTGCACAGGAATATGCAGACGATCAGACACCATTTGCACAGGAATATGCAGACGATCAGACACCAGTTGCACAGGAATATGCAGACGATCAGACACCATTTGCACAGGAATATGCAGACGATCAGACACCATTTGCACAGGAATATGCAGACGATCAGACACCATTTGCACAGGAATATGCAGACGATCAGACACCATTTGCACAGGAATATGCAGACAATCAGTCACCATTTGCACAGGAATATGCAGACGATCAGACACCAAATGCACAGGAATATGCAGACGATCAGACACCATTTGCACAGGAATATGCAGACGATCAGACACCATTTGCACAGGAATATGCAGACGATCAGTCACCATTTGCACAGGAATATGCAGACGATCGGACACCATTTGCACAGGAATATGCAGAAGATCGGACACCATTTGCACAGGAATATGCAGACGATCAGACACCATTTGCACAGGAATATGCAGACGATCAGACACCATTTGCACAGGAATATGCAGAACGATCAGTCACCATTTGCACAGGAATATGCAGACGATCAGACACCATTTGCACAGGAATATGCAGACGATCGGACACCATTTGCACAGGAATATGCAGACGATCGGACACCATTTGCACAGGATGCAGAAGATCAGTCACCATTTGCACAGGAATATGCAGACGATCAGACACCATTTGCACAGGAATATGCAGACGATCGGACACCAGTTGCACAGGAATATGCAGAAGATCATTTGCACAGGAATATGCAGACGATCAGCACACCATTTGCACAGGAATATGCAGACGATCAGACACCATTTGCACAGGAATATGCAGACAGGATCAGACGATCGGACACCATTTGCACAGGAATATGCAGACGATCGGACACCATTTGCACAGGAATATGCAGACGATCAGACACCATTTGCACAGGAATATGCAGAAGATCAGTCACCATTTGCACAGGAATATGCAGACGATCGGACACCAGGAATATGCAGAAGATTGCACAGGAATATGCAGAAGATCAGACACCATTTGCACAGGAATATGCAGACGATCGGACACCATTTGCACAGGAATATGCAGACGATCAGACACCATTTGCACAGGAATATGCAGACGATCAGTCACCATTTGCACAGGAATATGCAGACGATCGGACACCATTTGCACAGGAATATGCAGAAGATCAGTCACCATTTGCACAGGAATATGCAGACGATCAGTCACCATTTGCACAGGAATATGCAGACGATCAGACACCATTTGCACAGGAATATGCAGACGATCAGACACCATTTGCACAGGAATATGCAGACGATCGGACACCATTTGCACAGGAATATGCAGACGATCGGACACCATTTGCACAGGAATATGCAGAAGATCAGTCACCATTTGCACAGGAATATGCAGACGATCGGACACCATTTGCACAGGAATATGCAGACGATCGGACACCATTTGCACAGGAATATGCAGACGATCAGACACCATTTGCACAGGAATATGCAGAAGATCAGTCACCATTTGCATAGGAATATGCAGACGATCGGACACCATTTGCACAGGAATATGCAGACGATCAGACACCATTTGCACAGGAATATGCAGACGATCAGTCACCATTTGCACAGGAATATGCAGACGATCGGACACCATTTGCACAGGAATATGCAGAAGATCAGTCACCATTTGCACAGGAATATGCAGACGATCGGACACCATTTGCACAGGAATATGCAGAAGATCGGACACCAGTTGCACAGGAATATGCAGAAGATCAATCACCATTTGCACAGGAATATGCAGACGATCAGACACCATTTGCACAGGAATATGCAGAAGATCAGTCACCATTTGCACAGGAATATGCAGACGATCAGACACCATTTGCACAGGAATATGCAGACGATCAGACACCATTTGCACAGGAATATGCAGAAGATCAGACACCATTTGCACAGGAATATGCAGACGATCAGACACCATTTGCACAGGAATATGCAGACGATCAGACACCAGTTGCACAGGAATATGCAGACGATCAGACACCATTTGCACAGGAATATGCAGACGATCAGACACCATTTGCACAGGAATATGCAGACGATCGGACACCATTTGCACAGGAATATGCAGACGATCGGACACCATTTGCACAGGAATATGCAGACGATCGGACACCATTTGCACAGGAATATGCAGACGATCAGACACCATTTGCACAGGAATATGCAGACGATCGGACACCATTTGCACAGGAATATGCAGACGATCGGACACCATTTGCACAGGAATATGCAGACGATCAGACACCAGTTGCACAGGAATATGCAGAAGATCAGTCACCATTTGCACAGGAATATGCAGACGATCAGACACCATTTGCACAGGAATATGCAGACGATCGGACACCAGTTGCACAGGAATATGCAGAAGATCAGTCACCATTTGCATAGGAATATGCAGACGATCGGACACCAGTTGCATAGGAATATGCAGAAGATCAGTCACCAGTTACACAGGAATATGCAGACGATCGGACACCAGTTGCATAGGAATATGCAGAAGATCAGTCACCAGTTGCACAGGAATATGCAGAAGATCAGTCACCATTTGCACAGGAATATGCAGACGATCGGACACCATTTGCACAGGAATATGCAGACGATCAGACACCATTTGCACAGGAATATGCAGACGATCGGACACCATTTGCACAGGAATATGCAGACGATCGGACATCATTTGCACAGGAATATGCAGACGATCAGACACCACCATTTGCACAGGAATATGCAGACGATCGGACACCATTTGCACAGGAACATCTGATCATATTTGTTGAGGGGACGCTGTTTTGTTTAGTTTCCATACCTTGTGGAATAGTGTCAGATTTATAATTGTTTGAGAACAGATAACTCGTGTTAAAAGTTTTATGCATAGCAAAAAGCCAAATCCTTGAATTTTTAAATACAGACCTTCCCCGAAGACGGAGTGTGGCTGCCCATGTGGCTGGGTAATGAAAACATCGGTCACACACGTAATCCGTAGCTGAAGCACTTGTACCATAGTGTTCAAGTGCTTCGGCTGTTGTGATGATCCCTGGAGTCTTTTAGCCAATTCAGACCTATGAAAGTTAGAAAGACAACAGGGATGAGTCGCTTTGTTAGACTGATGAATTGCAATCCAAATTAATTGTGTTTATTGATAAAATCATGACGTCTGCAACAAATTGTGGTTTTTCAAAAATTTTCCTGGTCAGTATTTTAATTCAGCTTGTGTTCAGACTTGGAATACGAAGGAGGGGTGGGGAAGGGTACAGACCTGTTTACCTTCACAATTTTGCCGTAATTTTTACGAAACAAAGGTCAAATTATGAGAATTACGGCGACGGAAAAAAAATCCTACAAGCAAACCCACACCACTACAGTTGCGTCGGCAAGCCATGCTTTTGAAATAATGCGGTGAAAAGTCATTCCGGCTCCCAGCATACAACGTGCGTCAATTTCTTTTTATTGTTTCAAGATGGTGTCAAAGCGACCGTGTGGTGAGAGTTCTAAGTCAAATGATCCAAAATCTGATGGAAAGACACCAAAGAAAAGGCCAATACATGGTTTAAATAATGTTTAAAGGTCTCCCAGTGCACTATTGCTTTCATATAATTGTGTAATTACAATACTTTTCTTGTTAATCGGGTTTTGTGAAGAAAATGACTGCACGTTGGATTTTTTTTTTTTTTCAAAATTACTATTTTTTGGTTTCAGAAATGACAAATTTGCAAAATAGGGGTAAACAGGTCAGGATATATGAATGGGTGCATAGGGTGTGTATTAGAAAACCATTAATTGTGACTTAATCATTCACGTTGCCGTGTCAATGGTTCCCCTGTTTTGGGTCTTACCCCAAAGTCAAAATACTGCTGATATTTATCAAGAGTCTTCAAGTTTTGTGATAGTGATGAAAAATAAAAATAAAAAATGTGCGTCTGTTGTTTCCAAATATTAACGGTCCCTCTAACACAATAAGGTAACTGTAGTGAGTGTGGGGTTCACCCCTTGACTGCCAAGGGACAACTGAGAAATGGTTGATTTTCGTATTATTATATTTAAAAGAGAACTGTCGGACTCAATCTGAGAAAATGGTCTAGAGATACATCTTTCCTGACTTTGTCTAAGCCCAAAACCATCATTCCAGGACTGTGACATGAAAAGTGATGACATCATCACTGACATCACACACCCGGTAGTAGACATGGGGCAGGCAATGAAGGGGTTTTTAAATCTGGGCTTTGGTAAATCCAAAAATCTGAACAGTTTTCGTGGGTTTTTTAAGTAAAACTAAAACACAGCAAGAGAGACGGATGACTTTCAAACACGTTACCATATCACCAAGTACGAAATGTTATTAATGTTGCTCGACTCAGACTTTTTGTCTTTTCTTTTTTGGGGGTTCTTATGGGGTTTGATGTTTTTTGTTCAGACAAGTCAGGAAAGATATGTCTCTTGACCATTTTCTTAGATCCAGTCTTAACAGGTCTCTTTTAAATTTTATGGTAATAAGAAAATCGATAAATTTCTCAGGTTTCCTCTGGCAGTGAAGGGGTGAAGAAAAAGAAAAGAAAAACGTAAATCAAATGTGGATGGTGGAAACGAGTGTTGATGCAGCGTCTGACGTTTTCAACTTGATTCATCCATGTCCAGAGAAAATACCCTTTTGGGGGGAGGGATTGGGTGGTATGGGGGGTGGTAAGGAGAGGGGGTGGGGAAGATACGGTTTGTTGCATGGCTAAGGTCAAAGGTTAACAAAGTTCAAGGCCACAACTGGAGAAAGGTCGCACTACTACTCAGGAATGTGATGTAGGACTTTTTTGGGGGTGGGGGGGCAATTTAAATCATCTTAATTTAATTATTTTTCTTGAGTTTTTGTTTTGTTTTGTTTTCATTAAAATGTTTTTGTTTTGTTTTTAATGGAAAAGAAGTAAGAGTTTGGATGTTATTGTTGTTTGTTTTTGTGTGTGGTTTGTTTTTCTAAACATCAATTATAATAGCTTGTAGAGATTTGTCACATGATAGCTATCTTCCTATTGGGGATGTTTATCCCGCCCCACGCCCAAAGTCTTCGTTTAGACTGCTATTGGCGCACAGGATGCATGCTTTGTGAGTTCATGTCATCCATTCCACCGGCACACACGGCCTACTTGTACCGAATAGTGGAATGGGCTTTAACGTGCGCGCAAGATCTTGTGCATGCGTTCGCACACGGGACCTCGGTTTTAGGTCTCATCCGAAGGTCCAGGAAATAGGAGTAAAGTATCTTTCCCAAGGATACAACACCGTGACCAGCTGGGTTTGAACCAGCGCACTCGCAAACCCGTTGCTGGAATACGAGCGGCGACTCTAACCAACCGGCCACAGGTTTTATGACATCAGGAGATAGCAGTGTAGAATAGCAGTTGTACAGCTAGTATTGAGGATGAGGAAATAGTGGCATGCCCCTCCCCTTTCCTCTCCTAATCCCCCCCCCCCCCCCCCCCCCCCCCCCCCACTCTCTCCTGTTTGTGTTGTTATTGATTTATGTTTATTTTTCTTTTAAACATCACAGCTTAGAGTAATAGTTTCCTGAAATCAGGACTTTTCTTTTTTAATCTTTAAAAAAAATTTGGGGGAAGGGGCTGTGTGGCAGTTTATTCCTTTCTGCATGTGTGTGTTTGCATGGTGTTTGTGTGCATGAATACGTGCTTGTGTTAATGTATTTTAGAACATTATTAATGACAATTTGTACTGAATGCTAGCCACAGAAAGTGTGGGGTCATGGAATGTGGAACCTCCAACACTTCTTGTACCTTTTGTTTATGACATTAATAAGCTCTCAGACTGGCGTTTCTGTCTCAGAATTCATGCATATTGATGCATGGACCGGACCGATTGGAGAGTTTTCATCGACATGAAATTTAACAGGTCTGTAATTTAGAAATGGAATTGCCTCTGTAGTTTATTACTGATGCAGGATTGTTTTGTTGTTGTTTGTGCGATTGTTAGAGATACCCTGTACGCTTGTTTATGTTAAAGTGTAAAGTTGACGATGAAGTTGTTCTTTTCTTTTTGGAAGTTGTTCTGATGGCCATATTTCATGCACCATTTTTGTGTATCTTTTAGATTTCCACCCTGTCAAATCTATCCATTTCTCCCTCCTCTTTCTTTCCCCTTGACAATGTTGGTGTGTGAAAAACAAATGTACAAAATGTGTACGGAAACGAAAACCCATTTTGTCCAGGACACGGCTTGCTTTGTCAGTCTTTTGAGCCAGGGTGTATGATATATGCAATAGTTCCTTATTTATTGGCAAGCGTCGTCATCAGAAATTCTGTGTGATGTAGAATTTCGGGTGTCTTGAGGTCGAGAGCCAGCTACTGTAGAAGAATCGTGGATATTTTATTGACAGTGCAACCAATGACAAGTGTCCACTTTGTTTATAATCATGAAATCATGCATGTAGTGATTTTGAACTTTGTTTTTGTCATGTTTTTGATGAGTGAAAAAACAATTTTTGATGAGTGAAAAAACAAACTAGCTTGTGGATATGAAAGATTTTGCAAACTATCGAGAGAATGTGAAAAGATTGAGAGAATGCATGCATGCTCTTGTTCGCTTCTGGAGTTTTGACTCTTCGTTTTGTATGGAACTGGCTTTCAAAACGTTTTTTAGACATATTTATGTGCGTGATAGGTGCTTTGTATACACTTGATTTTGTTTTTTTAATTCTTTGAAAGGGAAAAAAACCTTGACGATGCATTTCTACGTATCACTTCGCCACGCCAAACACACCCAATATGATTTGAGAGTTCCCTGCCAAAACAACTTATCTGCTTCATTGATTATGTATACAATTTAGAGACAGATTGTTCTGGCAGGCACTTCTCAAGTTATTTATACAAATTCCATCCAAGAGAAGTACTGTGGTGCGCATTTTTGGATCAGGGTTGCGTTTATGCATGCGCATATGCATATACAATAACAATGGGAGATCTGCTTTGTTGCACGTCAAGAGTGGTCGGACTAGGTTGACAATTGCTGTGTTCATAACTCAAGGATGTTTCTGGCATGTATGCACGCACGCACACACAATTTGTGTGTATGCAATTATATTACATAAACTATGTCTTCAGGATACATACTCTTTTTCTCCTCTCTCTCTCTCTCTCTCTCTCTCTCTCTCTCTCTCTCTCTCTCTCACACACACACTCTCTCTCTCTCTCTCTCTCTCTCTCTCTCTCTCTCTCTCTCTCTCTCTCTCTCTCTCTCTCTCTCTCTCACACACACACACACACACACATACACACACACTCACACAATGTGTCTCACACACAATCTATTTCACTCACTCTCTCTCTCTTTCTCTCGTGCACACACACACACACTATCTATTTTAACACGCGCATTCTCTATATCTCTATTTCACACACACACACACACACACATCACTATTTATTCTCTGATGTAGAAGGACGTTTGTTTTTCATCCATTCAGTTGATTACCTGCTTCAGTTGACGTGCATTTCATTTGGTTTGATTGGAAATAAAACATTTTGCTCTGATAGAATCTGTGTGTGCGTGTGTGGGTGTGCGTGCGCACATGAGTTTGTGTATGTGTATCTGCATGTATGAGTGCAAGTGTGTGTGTGTGTGTGTGTGCATGCACATGAGTTTGTGTATGTGTGTCTTTGTGTCTGCATGTATGAGTGTAACTGTAAGTGTGTGTGTGTGTGTGTTTAAGACAATGCATGTATTTATTTACAGACAGGGGCCAGAAAAGTTTTAAATCATGATGGTGGGACATGACATTATGAGACAAACATAAGGAAGCAAACAGACGGATTGGGAAAGACTTCTTTTTCTTCTTCTGCGCGGTCCCAGGCCATAGGGTCATAATGGGTGAGGTATGTATGTGTCTGGTCTCCCTGCTGCATTCAGCCGACATTCTGATTTCGGAGGAGGAAAAGACTCGAAAGACAAGATTATTATCAGAAAAACCAGATTACTCTGCAATGATAAGAATTGTCAGTAAAACTTAACATGATTTATGTAGTAAACAAGCAGATACCAACACACACCCTCCCCCCGGGGGCTCTTTCATACAAATAGTTCCCCCACCTTCTGGAAGTTCTGTGCTTCTAGCTTCCTCTAATCTGTCACTCTCTTTGATTAAGCTACACTGGCTGCCAATTCATGCTCGCATTGAGTACAAACTAGCAATCCTCGCTTTCCGCCATTTTCAAAACACTTTGCCAACATACCTGTCCAACCATCTCATCACCTATCAACCATCCCGCACTCTCCGTTCTAGCAGCGAGAAACTCCTCAAAGTCCCCCGCATGAAACTTAAGTCCTTTGGTCACCGCTCTTTCAGCTATCAAGTACCCACCATCTGGAACTCGCTCCCTTTCTACCTCCAGTCCGCTTTGTCCCTGTCTGCATTCAAGTCTGGCCTTAAAACTCCTCATCTGTTCAAAAAGTTCCTTTCCCCTTCATAATTTCAATCTCCCACACAAACCCCGTGTAAAGTGTGCCTCTGTATGTGTGCGCGAGCGTGTGCGTATATAGATATATATATATGTGTGTGTGTGTGTGTGTGCTTTTCTTTCTCTCTCTCTTTCTCCCCCCCCCCCCCCTATGCCCTTTCTTCCCCCACTCCCTCTGTCCCTCCTTCCCCCCCTCTCTCCTTCACTCTCTCTGCCTTTCTCGTAATATCGTTTTACATTCACATATTGTTTGGGAATTTGTGAGCTCGTATCCCCCCCGCGCATAAATGGCGTGTGTGTTGAAAAGGTGAGGTGGGTGGGGGTCTGTTTGTCCATGCCTTGATTTTAAAAAAACATTGAAATTGTGTCAATAATGTGCATGTGAAAGGGGTGGGTGGGATGAACGGCGAGCTTTTTGTTTTTCTTTTTTTCTTTTTCTTGATTGTTTTCTCTCGTAATATTTGTAAAGCGCTCTGAGGATGATTTTGTATAATCGAAGAGCGCTATAGAAGCTTTATTTATTATTATTATGATGATGCCTTCTGTCACCTACTTACTCTCTTTCTGTCTTGGTCCGTTCTCCTGCCTATTTGTTCAAGAAACTCTTACAAAGATGTTCTCCAGCCGAAGACGGACATGCTGGGCTTTTTGACAGGAAACTGTCTGAGCGATCGAAGAAGAACCACCCCCACCCCTGCGTTCCCATGCCATATGGCCATAATGGGTAAGGTACGTATGTGTCCGGTTTTCAGTTTTCACTGGTCTCCCCGCTGCATTCAGTCCACATATTCCGATTTTGGAGGAGCTCAAAGGAGAACACTTATTAGGAAGATTTTTTTTTTTTTAATGCAGGAGAATGGGCCAATAAGTCAGAAAGATTGTAGATGACAGAAAGCAAAGGAAAAAGGCAGAGTGCGGAAAATCTGATTAATGTCCTCCGGTCTGGAACAGACACATACGGGACATTAGTAGATACAAAGATGGTGGAAACGATCCTGGAGGCAATGCCCGGATACAGTGCAACACCAGGAAATTCCCGAATTAGTAACAATACAGATGTATACATTTAGGTAAGTATGAAATAAAATGAAAGTTTCAAGCACAGAAGGTGGGGGAACTATTTTTTACGAAAGACCCCCCCCCCCCCCCCCCCCCGGTATCCCCACGGGGAGAGAAGAGCAACAATAGGCACAAAAGAATCTGATGACATTTTGTAACGCGCCTAGGGTTCTGTCCCTTTGTATCAGTCCATGAACAAAACTATATCGCAGTAAACAAAGCCAATAGGATTATGGGTCTAATTAGAAGATGTTTCATAGAATCAAATAGAGAAGTGTTCATAAATCTCTATAACAGTTTAATAAGACCTCATCTTGAGTATGGAAATCTAATTTGGAACCCTTTTCTGAAAAGACAATCCACTGAAAGGGTACAGAGGCGAGCAACCAAACTAATAAAATCAATTTTTTTAAAATCTAGAATATGGGAAAGACTTCGTAAGTTGAACTACCATCCCTAAAGTACAAAACATGTCATAACCCTGACAAAACTAACAAATGTTTGTTTCAATTATTTAATGATTTGAGAACCCGTAACAGCGAACTAAAAATAACCCAATACAGTAGAACTAACATGAGGAAAAACTTCTTTTCTAACAGAGTCACCCAGCACTGGAACAATCTCCCTGCACAAACTAAACTTGCTTCTAACATTAACAATTTCCAAAACCTCCTAGATAGTGATCCCAAAATTGCTGTATTGAAATTCAGTTATGATTAATGCACCAATGATTGCTCAAAAAGCGTCGCAAATATGCCAATCAAAAAAAAAATTTAAAGCACAAAAGGGCGCATCAAGAGGCCGCGAGGCCTGGCTGCCCTAAAAGCCTGACCTGACCTGGAGAAACTTTAAGAAAACACTAAGAACAGTAACTCTAGAGAGGTCGTTTAAGCCCGTGTTGTTGCTGTCATACCCTGGCTAAAAGACTCCAGGGATCATCCCAACAACGGAAGCACTTGAACACTATCGTGCAAGTGCATCAGTTACGGATGAGAACATTACGTGTGTGACCGGTGGTTTTTTATTACCACGCCACGTGAGCAGCCACACTCCAACTTTGGGGGGAGGTCATGCATCCCATATCTTTCACTGATTAAACATCAAAAACTGAGCGATGTTAATCACCCCCTCGCAGCATCCAAACTTCCACTTCATCTGATCGGCAAACACGCTGTAGCCCACACACGGCGAACCCCCGCCCCCTCCATACCACCCCGCCCCTCCCAGGTAGCTACAGCAACCGTCGGGGTCGTGACCTTCGGCGGTGAAGGTCATCCCATCGGAGGTCAAGGCCGCGGCGTAACCGTTGACCTCGTTGCTTTCTGCCTGAAAATAACTGTAGCTGAGGCGAAAGTCGGAACTCTCTGGTCCGACCACGAAGCTGAAATAGTTGGCGAATTTCCGATTGACTTGCGGAGAATGCATGAACTGTTGGAGCTGGTACGTGGCTTGGTTGGTAAGCGCATGTAGGTTGTTGAGGCCGATGAAGAAGTTGCGGCCAAAGGGTGAAGAGCGGGCGTGGGTTCGAATCCCGTAGCCGTCCTTTGCCTCCGCCCAAGTCATAGAGCGAGGAACGGTGCGGAAATAGGTGTACATGACTGCTCCGGAAACCGCCAAGCGACAGCGAACCTGAAACACAGACGAGTTCTAAACATTTTAAAAAGGGATGGAGCTGAATGAGCCCTTCTGTTGGGTTGACGGAAGATTACTCTAGTGGTTATTGTACTTCCCGTGGTCAAATTGAAGGCATCATGTACCGGGGTGTCTTTTGTACAAATAGTTCCCCACCTTCTTGAAGTTCTGTGCTTCTAACTTCCTCTAATCTGTCACTCTCTTTGACTTTGTTTTGTTTTTTAACCTTTGCTTACTGTTATCTCTGATCTTTCTGCACGGGTCCATTCTCCTGCCTTTTGTTCTAGAAATTCTTACAAAGATTTTCTCCAGCTGAAGACGGACATGCTGGGCTTAACTATTTCTTAATTAGGTGCACAACTGCAGCATGACACATAGGCGCTCGTATGACAGGAAACCGTCTGAGTGGTACAATCGACGAAGGAGAAGAAGATATGGAAGGCATACTCTATTTTTGCTGTTTGCACGCGAAGAGAGAGAGAAAGAGTGCATTTAGGCTACATCGCAGTTACTGACTTGAAAGGTACCAAGGACTTAGGACCATTACTCCACCAGAAAAGCCCATGACCGCATTTACCCATACATAGCTCAACTGGTTTTTATCAATGGATTAGGGCCATGGGTAAAGGTAAAGATGTGCCACCCGCCATGCATTTCTCGGTTAATTGTATTTTTCCGTTTTTGCCTTTCTTACCATACATAAAGCTGTATTTTAGGAACATTTTTAGCTAATTACCTTTTTGGAATACTAACCCTAACCCTAACCCTACTGTGACGTAAGTGTCCCGCGCGACCCACTTTCTCCATTTCTTCTCTCCCCCCCCCCCCCCCTCACCCTCTCTCCTTTTCATTTCTTTACTTGGCCGCCACGTTAATTGCCATCCACCACCAAAGAGAACGCAGAGTAAGGGCGTTGTCTGTTTGAAGTTCGATTTGTCTCCCCGGTCGGCATGTAACCCCTACCGAGGTTATCTCCCTTCACCCCCCCCCCCCCTCTCTTATCTACCCTCCTCATCACGAGATAGTGATATCAACAGTCGGCTCCCTTTGAAGACAACCTTCCTTTCCGAGCACGAGAAGGATTTGAATGTCGGCACGTGATAAGGATGTAACCGGCGCGTGATTGTTCGGTACTAGTATGCATAAAATTATAGCATCATCTTGTGACGTGTCGACTGCTATAAACCAATGACAGGCTTTCATTGTTTGAAAGTGAAGGCTATAATTGGAGTGGTGAGAAAAAGTTTTTCACACAAGACGCTGAAACTGACTAGAGCAACACCTCTCCCAGCCAGAATAGCCCACCTAGTAAGTCTTATTGATGACTGGTGATTGAGACTGGTTGTTTGTTTGACCCTAGTTTTGATCTAGATCCTATGTTCAATGATGAATAAGGAGTAGATAGAGATGTTATTGAAAAGAAGTGGTAAACATTCTATTCTATTTATGTGCACTGATTATTTGTGTGTGTGTGTTTTTGACTTGAACACTTTTGGTACCAGAACCGGAGTTTATGCCTACTAACCCATTTGTCTATTTTTAGTAGGAAACCTATGGGCCGCAATCTTGCACTTTATGATACCATTCCTTTCCAGGTGTTGGATGGAGAGTGATGTTGGATTGATCACCTTTTATGTTTTACTGATCTCAGTTTGTTAACTGAAATTCAGTTTATTTATTAACTAGTGCTATTGTACAAGGGAAGCCTTCTAGCCGGTTGGGATTCACTAATGCCCTGCCGACTGAAGCCCCTTGTCTCTAAGCCATAGAGATCTACATCCACCTTCTCCTGTGATTATCAGCAGGGCATCGTGGGCCGGACGATCATCCCGGACTCCACCAAGCACCAAGACGGGACCGCCGCCAAGACGACCCGCACCCAGAATCCGCGAGGAGACCACGCTTGAACCGTGCCATCCCGCGAAGCCGTAACCGGAACGACTGGGAGCTACTCTCATCTGACGAGCAAGCCCAGCCACACCAGCATTCGCCGATCACTACGGAGGAACTTGACAACAGCTAAGTCCCCCGGACTGCGCCAATCATTTGAACTTTCCTACGGACACTGAAGATAATTAGTAACCCTTCCGGCATGGGGCGAACCTTATAGAAAGACAAAAGTCTTGTAAATCCTTTCGGATTCCATTGTTTTTTTTATCCATATTTTGTTTTGGCGCCATTGAGCTGCTTTATTATTATTGTTGCATAATCTTATGCAGATTTTGGGAGTAAATAAAATACAAGTGTCAAATAATCCTGAACCCTTTGGTCAGACTGATGAGAGTGGGAGTCTTGTAATTTCATGTAAAACCCTACTTCTCTCTGTCTGCCATTTAGAGCAATTCAACCACTTGTATTTCTTACAACCATACGAGCCAGAACCCGGGCACAAATATAAATTTATTAGATGAAAAGGGGCCGGGAAAGTTGCTCATCTCCCATACCCTAGAGAAGTGGGCTAAAGGCAAATTTTCTAAAGTCTTCCCTAGGGACTTAGCCTTTTAACCCATTACCTCGTCACATCTAATTGGGGGCTCGCGTCCGGGATATTTTTTTTCATAAAGTCTAACAAATTTCAATTCAAACTGTAGTTCCTTTTCAAAAACTTATCTTGTGTCCACTGGGAAAGTTATTGTGATTTGGCTCACTGTGTTTTGATTTGATTTGTTTGAATGCTATTTATGACTTTATTTTGATGTGCATGCTATTTCTGTTTATGCTGAAATAGTTAAGTGTTGTTTGATACATTCAACTCAGCAGTTTTGTTTTTATTTTGAATAGTTGTATTTACAACCATGGCTGAGATTGTTAAACTTAGGAGGGAACTTAAAGAATGGGGAGAGTCTCTAGGATTGTCAGGCCAAGAGTTAGCAAATTTTGTCATATCTGAATATGACAAAGATAAAGCTCGCGAGGCTCAACAAGCAGACAAAACTCGGGAGGCTCAGGAGGCCGAGAAAGACAAACAGAGAGCTCATGAGGCTCAAGAGAAGGCTCAGGAGGCCGAGAAAGACAAACAGAGAGCTCATGAGGCTCAAGAGAAAGCTCGGGAGGCTCAAGAAGCTGAGAAAGACAAACAGAGAGCTCATGAGGCTCAAGAGGCTGATAAAGCTCGGGAGGAAGCTGAGAAAGACAAACAGAGAGCTCATGAGGCGCAAGAGGCTGATAAAGCTCGCGACACTCAGGAGCAAGAGAAAATCCGTACTCATGAGTTAAGGCAGAGGCAACTAGTGCAGGATGCCAAAAATAAAGAACTCGAACTTGAGGCCACTGAGCGGGAAAAAGCGCGAGACCATGAGCTAGCTATGAAGCAGCTAGAAAACTCAGCAGACTCTGAGACTGCTGCCCCTCAAAATTTTCCCCCTCCCATTCATACCTCAGCCATGACCTTCACATTGGAGGCATTCAATGAGGCAACCGAGTCTATCGATGCATTCCTCGATAGATTTGAAAGACTGGCCCAGGAATTTGAGCTTGCTCCGGAAAAGTACAACCTCAAGCTTGCCCAAAGTCTCAGGGGTGTGGCTTATGAGGTGTACAGTAAACTTCCGTCAAGCCAAATTACCGACTACCCAGCTTTGAAAGAAGCCCTGCTCAACAGATACGAGTTGACAGCTGACGCCTACCGGAAAAAGTTCCGGTCAACCAGAAAAGGTAGGGGAGAGTCCTATGCCCAATTTTCAGATAGACTGGGGAACTATCTGACAAAATGGGTGTCCCTTTCTGCCAAAACTGAGTCCTATGAGGATCTCCGGGAACTGATGGTTGGCGAGCAACTGCGCGAAACCATGTCCCCAGAGTTACGCACCTTTACTGCCGAACAAGGTGCCACAACTCTGGCTGACCTCATCCAGCTAAGTGATAGGTACACTCTAGCCCATGATGAACCTAGCGCCCCTAAAAGGCCAAAACTACAGCAAGTAGTTGGGTCCACTGTTTCACAGCAGAGCAGGGGTAACCCCAACTCCAACAGTGGGTCAAACAGTTCTACCCATGAACGACAACCACTGGGACAACCCTTATTCTGCTCATACTGCAAGTCGAACACCCACAATCGGGATGACTGCAGGAAACTTGCTTACAAGCGGCAAAATGTTGCAACTATGCAAGTCGTCTCGACTTCGCAGAATTGCACAAACCCCTCCCCAATCCAGTGTCCAGGCACACCGTCAGTCGTTGGACAGGCGACTGTCAACAACATCCCTGTTCAGTGTCTCTATGACACTGGACTGTCATGCGACGCCATTGTCTGCGGATCCTTAGTCCCCGCGTCAGCATACACGGGAGACTTCATCTCTCTGCAAGGCCCTGATGCTGCAATCCCCCCATCCACTTTGCCAGTCGCCATAATCAATGTCGACACCAGATTTGTTAAGGGACCCATCAAGGCAGTGCTCATGGACAGTCCTGTCTATGACCTCATACTTGGATCACAGTATGTGTTTTTAGGGCACCCCTCTCAACCTGCCCTAGTTTCAGCAGCATTCCCTTCTCCCCAATCCACAAACCAACTCCCTCCCTCCTTCCCAAAGAGCAAATCTCCCTCAGCAGGGAAGAAACCTCTCAACGCGGCAAACCAAATTGCCGCGCGAGCCAATCCAGATTGTCCCAAGTCCCCAAGTCCGCCACAACTTGGAAAATCCTTCCCAAGGAATGTCCGCCTAACGACCCAAGACCACTCGCCACAGGTACCTCAGGTGAAAGGCAGCACTGTACCCGCAAACACCCACCGAAGGTACTATCGGGACAGGCCGCCGCACGTACAGCCGTCACCTACCCCTCCCTTTCAGCGAGTGGCAGTCGACTTGGTCGGGCCTCTACCTCAACGGAAGAAGAAATTCCGGTACATAGTCACCGTGGTCGACATATGTACCATGCAGTGCGATGCCGCCCCAATCTCCTCACTTGATGCTAGTCAGGTAGCCGCGGCACTCAAAGCCATTTTCGCCCGAATCGGCCTACCAAACCACATCATCAGCAATGATGAATCCAGGCTAAAGGGGAAACTCAGGCAAGAGGTGTTTGCTATTCTGCAATCAACCTTGGGACCACTCAACACAGGATTGCCGCAACAACCTCAGTCGGAATCCATTCCACTGATCTCTAACCCACCTGCTCCTTTGAACTCTGTGTTGCGACCAGATGTTCCACCATTCCAGCCGACCCAGTCTCCCCACTAATTTGTCCCTGTCGCCCAAGTCGAAAGTGGAGTCGGCGTTCCACAGGAAGATTCCGGTACCAGAATCTTTTCTTCGGGGGGCCTCTGTGACGTAAGTGTCCCGCGCGACCCACTTTCTCCATTTCTTCTCTCCCCCCCCCCCCCCCTCACCCTCTCTCCTTTTCATTTCTTTACTTGGCCGCCACGTTAATTGCCATCCACCACCAAAGAGAACGCAGAGTAAGGGCGTTGTCTGTTTGAAGTTCGATTTGTCTCCCCGGTCGGCATGTAACCCCTACAGAGGTTATCTCCCTTCACCCCCCCCTCTCTTATCTACCCTCCTCATCACGAGATAGTGATATCAACAGTCGGCTCCCTTTGTAAGACAACCCGGCCTTTCCGAGCACGAGAAGGATTTGAATGTCGGCACGTGATAAGGATGTAATCGGCGCGTGATTGTTCGGTACTAGTATGCATAAAATTATAGCATCATCTTGTGACGTGTCGACTGCTATAAACCAATGACAGGCTTTCATTGTTTGAAAGTGAAGGCTATAATTGGCGTAGTGAGAAAAAGTTTTTCACACAAGACGCTGAAACTGACTAGAGCAACACCTCTCCCAGCCAGAATAGCCCACCTAGTAAGTCTTATTGATGACTGGTGATTGAGACTGGTTGTTTGTTTGACCCTAGTTTTGATCTAGATCCTATGTTCAATGATGAATAAGGAGTAGATAGATATGTTATTGAAAAGAAGTGGTAAACATTCTATTCTATTTATGTGCACTGATTATTTTGTGTGTGTGTGTGTTTGACTTGAACACTTTTGGTACCAGAACCGGAGTTTATGCCTACTAACCCATTTGTCTATTTTTAGTAGGAAACCTATGGGCCGCAATCTTGCACTTTATGATACCATTCCTTTCCAGGTGTTGGATGGAGAGTGATGTTGGATTGATCACCTTTTATGTTTTACTGATCTCAGTTTGTTAACTGAAATTCAGTTTATTGATTAACTAGAGCTATTGTACAAGGGAAGCCTTCTAGCCGGTTGGGATTCACTAATGCCCTGCCGACTGAAGCCCCTTGTCTCTAAGCCATAGAGATCTACATCCACCTTCTCCTGTGATTATCAGCAGGGCATCGTGGGCCGGACGATCATCCCGGACTCCACCAAGCACCAAGACGGGACCGCCGCCAAGACGACCCGCACCCAGAATCCGCGAGGAGACCACGCTTGAACCGTGCCATCCCGCGAAGCCGTAACCGGAACGACTGGGAGCTACTCTCATCTGACGAGCAAGCCCAGCCACACCAGCATTCGCCGATCACTACGGAGGAACCTGACAACAGCTAAGTCCCCCGGACTGCGCCAATCATTTGAACTTTCCTACGGACACTGAAGATAATTAGTAACCCTTCCGGCATGGGGCGAACCTTATAGAAAGACAAAAGTCTTGTAAATCCTTTCGGATTCCATTGTTTTTTTATCCATATTTTGTTTTGGCGCCATTGAGCTGCTTTATTATTATTGTTGCATAATCTTATGCAGATTTTGGGAGTAAATAAAATACAAGTGTCAAATAATCCTGAACCCTTTGGTCAGACTGATGAGAGTGGGAGTCTTGTAAGTTCATGTAAAACCCTACTTCTCTCTGTCTGCCATTTAGAGCAATTCAACCACTTGTATTTCTTACAACCATACGAGCCAGAACCCGGGCACAAATATAAATTTATTAGATGAAAAGGGGCCGGGAAAGTTGCTCATCTCCCATACCCTAGAGAAGTGGGCTAAAGGCAAATTTTCTAAAGTCTTCCCTAGGGACTTAGCCTTTTAACCCATTACCTCGTCACACCTACCCCTAAACCTAACCCTACCCCCCACTATGTACTGCAGTACACCGCGATTTGTCACAGTTGTGGTTCGTTGCGTTTTTCCGTCTTATACGGTGGGGGGTAGGGTTAGGGTTAGGGCTAGGGTTAGGGTTAGGGTTAGTATTCCAAAAAGGTTATTAGCTAAAAATGTTCCTAAAATACAGCTTTATGTATGGTAAGAAAGGCAATAACGGAAAAATACAATTAACCGAGATAGGTTGGCCATGAGCGGATGGGTTGGTTGTTTGTTTGATTTTGTGTTTTTTGTCATGTAACTGTTCACCTTGACCTTTGACCTTGAATTGTGGATCCCGATGAGAAAGGGACAGATGGCTTCTTGCCGTACTCGCCAACAGTCCTCGTGAAATGGTGTGATCTTTCTGTTTGCTCAAACCAAAACTGAAACCAAGTCTGGGAGCAGAAATGTATAACAAAACAAACGTGTACTCCCCCGCCCTCTTAGGTGTGGTGTAGGACAATAGCTGTATGTCGCAACAACAAACTAGCATCCGATATGTCCAAAGGCAGTCACACAGGGTGGTTAAAAAAAACCAGGCAGCCCACAAAGTCGTTAATAAAGATTTTAATAATACAACTCTCTTCTTGATTTTCGGGTTAAAGCCCTTTCACCGCCAATGTCGCATTTATGCACCCCAATGGTTTAACACCCATGTCGCTAAAAGGCATCAAATCAGGGTCTGTTATCCAAAGACTTTATTTTCTTAAGTTTGGGAGGTAAGGATAGACCTAACGATACACATGTTACAGAGAAATTCCCAATATTGCAGATTTTCTTGGATAAAAGTTCAGTTTAACGTCGCGTATCGGCTTTCGCCATGTACGACGGGCTGAACAAACCAACCAGGGTATAAACAAAAATTGATGTTCCTGAATCACTGTCTTAGCCAAAAGGCCGAGAAGCAATCAGAATTAAGATTTTTTGTTGTTCTCTACCACTTGGTAGTTGCGCTAGACTTGGGTTTGATGCGCTAGGCGGCGAACCCCCCCTCTATTTCTATTTCCCCCCCCCCCCCCCCCCCTTCTCTCTCTGTCTTTTTCATTTTTCAATTGAAATGTAATGTCAGCTTTTGCTACATGTGTTCACTTTAGCACGATATTTGTTCTCTTCACCAAACCTCCCCCTCCCCACCCCTTAAACACAACTGACCCTTGTTTCCAACTTCTACCATCTATGATTGCGTACTCACTGTCCCCAACCTCTCTCACTTCACCCCCCCCCCCCCCCCCCCCCTCGATTTGTGTTCACAGCCTTGCTCTTTGGTTTCAACTTTGTGTATCATTTACGCGTTGGACTGTAGAGGGGAAGTATTGTTTTTATTTTGATCTTGATGGTTTTTTGCTCCTTCTGTTGCCTGCTTTTTGCTATATTTGATGTTTGCTGTTTAATTGTTTGTCTGTGTTGATAAAGGCGCATTCGCCGAAATATCCAGTAGTTTTGTTTTGTCTCTTGTGAATAAAATAACGTCACTTTGCACTTGTCGTGTAGGTGTTTGTTTGTTGTACGTTCCAGTGACGTTGCAGTCTGTTTCAGTTTGTTGTTCTCTACTAGTTAAGTACTTCCTGGCTTAACAATGGCTGGCGGCGAAATGGAATTCTTCTTTTTTTCAGTTTACAATTGTTTCTCCTTTCAATTATTTCCCAGTCCAGCCCATTTCAGCAAAGCTTGTTCAGTGGATGTCATTGGTGGACGTCAGCCTGTAGCAGGTGCCAATAGCAAAGTGAGTGCTGTACAATGATTGTGTTTTGATACTGTTCAGTGGATGATGTCATTGGTGGACGTCAGCCTGTAGCAGGGGCCAACAGCAAAGTGAGTGCTGCACAATGATTGTGTTTTAATACTGTTCAGTGGATGTTGTCATTGGTGGACGTCAGCCTGTAGCAGGGGCCAATAGCACAGTGAGTGCTGTACAATGATTGATTGTTAATACTGTTCAGTGGATGATGTCATTGGTGGACGTCAGCCTGTAGCAGCGGCCAATAGCAAAGTGAGTGCTGTACAGTGATTGTGTTTTAATACTGTTCAGTGGATGTCATTGGTGGACGTCAGCCTGTAGCAGCGGCCAATAGCAAAGTGAGTGCTGTACAGTGATTGTGTTTTAATACTGTTCAGTGGATGTCATTGGTGGACGTCAGCCTGTAACAGCGGCCAATAGCAAAGTGAGTGCTGTACAGTGATTGTGTTTTAATACTGATACGTCATGCTACACCTTAGGGGGGCAGTTGTGCTGGCTCTAGTGCTGCAGCCGAAGGGATGGGTTGACCTTTGGGGACCTTCCCCAACGCCAGCTGTCCTCCCTTTGGCCGAGAGAGTGGGGATGTACCCTGGCTTTTCCACGGTTAACCAATTTTAGCCCAGCCCGCTGGAATAGCAGCTGTGGGGGCCCCCCCCCCCCCCCCCCCCCTCTGCTATCTGGCAGTCATGGTCGGAAACGACAGACAGGCAACACTGACCAGAAATGGCTGGGAGGCTCCTGCAGGCTGAATGAAGATGAAATTGTCAAAGGCAGAGCTGTGGCCGTTTGTGTACGATTCTTGACAGTCTGAAACCATCATCGTCGTCATCATTATCATCATCGTCATCATCATTGTCGTCGTCATCATCATCATCATCATCGTCATCTGTATCATCTTTGTCGTTGTCATAATAATAATAATAATAACTAGAGGGCTTATGTTTGCCTTTGAGAGCAAAACATAACAGAATTCTCCACTCAAACAGCAGTTTGCAACTTATTCAATATTAAAATTTGGCCCAAATTTGCCATTTTCGTCCCCCCCCCCCCCTCTCTCTCTCTCTCTCTCTCTCTCTCTGTGGATTTTTGGTATAACACATTCATAGATATTTACAATAAACACGCACCAATTAAATGTAAACGAGTTAAACACAAACCTAAACCACCCTGGATAACAAAAGATATTGATAACGAAATGAACAACAGAGATTTGCTCTGCGACTCTAAAAATCAAGATGAATTTCATGCACAGCGAAATAAAGTTACTACCTTGTTACGCAACTCCAGGAAGAAATATTTTCAAGATTTAGCAGGCTCTAAAAATGCTTCGAAATCTTTATGGAAGGCAATCAACTGTATCACAAACAAACACGTTTCTCAGAAACAATCCACTTCCAAAAACATATCCACTGATGAACTTAACGAACACTTTGTCAATGTAGCAAACAAAATTATTCTAAATGACAAATCGACACAAAATGACTTAAAGGAACTAAAGGATTTTTGCAAAGAAAAACAGATTAACACACCATTGACCATACCACCCATGGCGGTATTTTGATGTTTATAACAGTTTAATTAAAATCAAACAGTCCAAATCAAAAGGCTTAGACGAAATTGACAGTAAAATAATAAAACTCAGTGCACCATACATCACAGATACTTTAACCTACATATACAATATTTGTATTGACAAAAACTACTTCCCCAAGTACTTCAAAACTAGCAAAATAATTCCTCTTTATAAATCAGGTGAACAAAATGACCCATCCAAACTACAGACCCATCTCAATTCTCTCTGTTCTCTCAAAACCACTGGAGCAGCACATCAACAGTCACATCTCATCACACATTACAACGTTTGACCTCCTACACCCAAATCAATCGGGCTTTAGAGAAAATCATTCATGTCATACATCTCTTGTAAATCTGGTCGATCAATGGCTTTCCAATATTAATAATGATGAATACACAGCAGCCGTCTTCGTTGATTTTGCCAAGGCTTTTGACACGATAAACCATGCTCTACTTCTTCGTAAACTATCAGTGTATAATTTTTCAACCGATGCTATTGCACTCCTGTCATCATTCCTTAGCTCCCGTCAACAATGTGTTTCTATTGATAATAAAATTTCAAACTTTCGTTATTCAAAAAGTGGTGTTCCACAAGGTTCTATCCTTGGTC
>CM065705.1:2963372-3028372 GCA_017654935.2 Phymorhynchus buccinoides | reverse complement strand
ATTTTAGAAAGCATAGGTCTAGCCGATTACTTGCTATACACACCTACATACAACAATAGAGTTGAGAACCGGTTCAAAATTTCGAACCGGTTTTAAAACGGTTTTTTCTCTCCGAAGCGGTCTTTTCTAACCGGTTTTTTAAACCAGTACTCGCATCAGCAGGACCGGATCACAGACTTTTGAAGGGGGGGGGGGGTTCTTGAAACTTTTTTTAGGCCGGGGTCCAGGGGCAAAGCCCCCCGGCTGAAAACGAGTTTTCAACATTTTAAAACTGTTTTGTGGCATCTCATGTGAGCTCAGAACAGAACTTCTTAAGAGCGTTGACAGCCGAGGGGGGGGGGGGGGGGGTGGTTTGGTGCTTAGATCCGGCCCTGATCAGTAGCTTCACCTATGCAAACATATTTAATTGTCATAATATTCACACACACGCGCGCACACATACACACACACTCAACTAAAAACTCAGCTCAACTCCAACAAACATTTTAATGACGGGGCCATCTGCCCGTGTCAAAGGAAGGTGAGGGTAGGGGTGTAGTTGAAAAATATAATAATCATAGGGAAAATAATTAAACCAAAGCAAAAACAAAACGTCATATGGCGGTTGGAGTGTGAAGGATGGTGGCACATTCACAACGCAATGAATAATCAGATATGTAGCGGGAGGATAAGGAATGCAAAAGTATACTAATCTTAATGATGTACCTGAACAGATAAACAAAATGAGAAGAGAACATCTTTCACAATGGAAGGAAAACAATATCACACACGAGCGCGCGCACGCACACACAATCACACGCACATGCACACACACACACACATTCTCTCTCTCTCTCTCTCTCTCTCTCTCTCTCTCTCTCTCATTCTTACAACAGTAATGACATATTCTACTTTTAGACAATATCTTCAGTAAACGCATTCATTTTAATAGAACAATAACTACTGAATGTACATTAAGCAGTTTATGAAGCTACTCCCAATCCCAGTTATAACAATGAACATCCCCTCCGCATCCTCCAAAAAGAAACCCGCAAAACAAATAAATGTTTAGACAAAACCGTACATCGTTTGGAATTTAGAGGTCAGTACATAGAGTGAGATGGGGGGGGGGGGGGAGAGAGAGAGAGAGAGAGAGAGAGAGAGAGAGAATACACATTTACGTATGAATAAAATACAGTGCAAATATCATAGCAAGTTCATGTTCGTTTATTGAAAAAGCTTGTGTGTGTGTGCGTGTACGCGCGCCTCTCTGTGTGTGTGTGTGTGTGTGTGTGTGTGTGTGTGTGTGTGAGAGAGAGAGAGAGAGAGAGAGAGAGAGAGAGAGAGAGAGAGAGAGAGAAGAAAACTTGAAAACTTAAAACTTTATTTTCCAAGGATATAGATTTTAGGCAACGCCTATTCTTCCAATCTGTCCTTGATACATATAATACTAATACTAAGAGAGAGAGAGAGAGAGAGAGAGAGAGAGAGAGAGAGAGAGAGAGAGAGAGAGAGTGCGTGTGCGCGTGCGCGTGCGTGTGCGTGTGTGTGTGCAGATCAAAATCTTTTCGAACCTATTTGCTCATCTTCTTAGCATAAGACTTTATAGAAATGAAATTAAATAAACTTAAAAAAGACATTGTTTTATTGTTGTTCCATTCACAGTTCTCTTGGTGAATAGTCATGTTTGTTGTTCCACCACCCCATTGATCGCACTGCCTCATTGCAAGCACAAAGCAATACTTTCTACAATCATTCCATCACTCTTTCGATTTGTTTCCAGGAGACAATGCCTCCAAATGTTCGTTACTGTAGTGTTGGCCTAATCATTGGCCATACTTGCTCCTTACAACACCAGACAACTAGAAACAGCTACTCTTGGTTTACAAACACCCAATCTGCGCTGAGATTCAGTGTTGTTCTTCGAAAAGAATGCGTTATTCTAAGAGAAACTTACTTTCAGTTTGCAGTTAAAAAACCGGTTCACAGCAACTCGAACCGCGGAATTTCAGGACCGGTTTTTCGGTTCAAACCGGTTTTTTCCCCACCTCTATGTAACAACAATGATTTTAAATGTTATATCAAAAGTCATTTGCATAATTTATTCAACTCACGTGCCGACACGCAGAAGAATTAGTGGAGGATAGGAACGAGGCTTGGTGAAACGGGACCAGACCGTAGCACGCCTGAGAGTAATGCGCGGAAAACATAGTGCACGTTCCTCGCTGTCTTTTTGTCTTCATTTCATCGCCGTTTTCATCACCGATGTCATCATTGTCGTCGACATTATCATCAGGACAAAAGTTGATGGCGACACAGCCGTTTTGCTTGCTGCATCTTGAAGAGCATTCGACTTTAGATCTGAAATGTACACGTGAACAAAACTAAAGGAGAAAGAGAGGGACAGGATGGTTCTTTCTTGTCTTTGTCGGTCGCTTAAACCGTTTTCTATCATATAAGTGCAGATGCGTCATGCTGCCGTTATGCGTCTAACTAAGAATATAGGCCCAACATATCTGTCTTTGGCTGGATACAATCTTTGTAAGAGTTTCTAGAACAAAGGCGGGAGAAGGAACCCATACGGCAGAAAGATAGTAGATGACAGAAAGCAAAGGGAAAAGGCAGAGTCAAAGAGAGTGACAGATTAGAGGAAGCTACAAGCACAGAACTTCCTGAAGGTGGGGGAACTATTTGTACGAAAGATCCCCCGGCATGTCCACGGGGTAGCAAAACACAGTTTACTAAACATAGATCAACTGATTATTATCAGCTCCGGGTGGTGTTTTTTAACAGTCACACAAATGCACGCACACACACAGCCGTGAGAGTGAGGATGTACCCCGGGCAAAGACTCATCTCCATTTTCAACCAATCCTAGTCCAGCGTCCGAGCTGTGTTCTGTCATCGGGTTGTCATATTCTAACAATAGTGACCAGTACACACACAGGTACTGAGAATACCAGGAATGTTCTAAACAAAATCGTGAATGTCAATAGCAAAAGTCGTGGGTAGAAAACAAGAGAATTTGTGCAGTTTGTATGAAGAAGAAAAACCGTGTGATGCGAAAGGCCAGAGTGATTGCGAGTGATGAAAAGCATGCCCTGTCAGTGTTATGAACTACTTCCATCTGACAGACGATACATGTATCGCTCTATTCGCTGTAGAACGCTTAGAAATGCATCTAGTTTTGTACCCAAATCAATTGAGGTACTCAACAGACTCTCTGTTAAGAAGTAGGAGGTTTGAGATGCTGTGTGTCGTGTATGGGAAAGGGGAGAGATATAGTAGTAAGAGGAGGGGGGGGGGGGCGAGGAAGAGTGCGGTTGGGTGTAAAGAGCGAATGGTGTATGAAGGAGCATGTTGCGGGGAATGGGGAAGACTCAAAAGTATACTGGCTCTGTGTGCTACCTAATTTTGTTCATACTTTGTACCAATGTGGGAGGGGGCGGATTGAAGTGGACTGGGTAGAATGGTTGGGGATGTGAAGAGGATGGGGAAAGGGGGGGGGGGGGGGGCGGTACATTCGTTGAGTATGAAGGTTGTTGCTCATTGGTAAGATGAACTTTGCTTCTTCTTTTTTGTGTATCTTGATTTTTGTTATCTGTTGCTTTTGATTTGTTGAAATGCATGGATATTTTGTTTTCTGTCGCCCTTGTTGTATCATGAGACCACAATGTCATTTCTCTTGTTGAAATAATAAAGTAATTTTGACTTTGACTTTGACTTAATCTACATGAACTAAAGTTATTAATGATATAATTGGGTTCCAGTGGGTTTGGCCACTGGAGAGAGAGAGAGAGAGAGAGAGAGAGAGAGAGAGAGAGAGAGAGAGAGAGAGAGAGAGAGAGAGAGAGAGAGTGCGAACGCAAATAATGTATTCAAATAGGCCAAGGCCCCTTATGAAGGGGGAGTGAACAAGCATAGGTCAACAGCCATTATTAACTCTTAGCAATCCATCAGATAACAAAATTGAAATAAATCTCATCATCAACATTCAATGAAAATAGTATCTCCACACATTACAACCAGGCCTATTGCAGTCAATTAAATAGCAGTTGATATCCAATCAGAACAAGGCAGAAAGAGAGAGATTTTTTAATTATGGAGGGTAATAAAATAAGCAATAACATGTTTTTTTACATCCAGCCCTCTATAAAAAAATATATACATGTATAAAAGTATAAAAGAAAAAGGGAAATGAGCACAGAGCGATATAAAGCATGCAAGTACAACCTTATAATTATAGTAACACAACAGTAACAAAATCAAACCTAATGTTATCAACTGTACTCATTTTTAGCATGCAAAACTTAAGAAGCAAGCACACACACACACGGGACAATAAAACCCGATCCTGCTTTTCACACTCATCCTTAACATGCACAAATCGAGAAGTACACAAACACGTGACAGAATCAATCCTAATCTACCTTTACATACTCATCTTAAAATGCACTTATTTGAACGGAAAACCATGCACGTAATAAAGTCCAACCTAGTTCTTCTTTACCTACTCATCTTAACATACACACTTTTAAATGTAAATACATACATGTAGGTCTAGGCCTACACATGGCAAAATCAAACCTATTCCTACATTACATAATTCATTTTGAACATGCACAAATTACACAAAACGCAGACCTAGTCTGTGTATGCACATATTGAAAAGTAAACGCATACACATGACGAAATCAAACCTAAACTACTTTGCATACTCATCTTTAACATGCATAAAAATAAAAATAAGCAGAGAGAAAACTTGAAAACATTAACTTTATTTTTCAAGGATAAAGATGTTAGGCAACGCCTAGCCTCTTCCAATCTGTCCTTGGTACATAAAAAATTTATACGAACATAGAATACAAACATGGCAAGGCATAATAGTACACATACAGATTTGAACATAAAGGTAGCAAAGCAGGTGGATTATTATGATAAAGAGGGAGAGAGAGAGAGGGGTGGGGGGGGGGGGGGGGGGGGGAGGGGTCTTCGAAGGTTTAGGCTGCGGTGGGAGGGGGAAACAAACAGACAGATTTCCAGTCATACCTCTTACCTTGTGGTGATGCTGAAAATCGATTCTCGGTCTAGCACCAAGCCCGCCTCACATGAACGGTAATAATAATGCCCGTTCGCTGAAATGCCATCGATGACGACGACGATGAAGATGAAGATGTTAAATGCAGAGACGGAAGTCGACTTACAACGTAGTAATGGCATGCTGTTTGGATTTGAAGAGAAGAGAGGGAAGTACTAGAATAGTCGGGATTTATTCATCCCGGGTATTTCAAATAGTCGTGGTCTCCTCTGGCTACCTGGATGACATAATTGGAAAAGAATGGCACTCCCCGTGGGGATACCGGGAGGGGGGGGGGGGGGTCTTTCGTACAAATAGTTCCCCCACCTTTTGGAAGTTCTGTGTTTATATAACTCCCTCTAATTTATCACTCTCTTTGACTACTGGTCCATTATCCTGCCTTACAAAAAAACCTTAGTTTTCCTCCAGCCGAAGACGGACATGCTGGGCCTAATGAGTTCTCACTTAGGCGCATAACGGCAGCATAACGCATCTGCGCTCATGTGACAGGAATCTGTCTGAACGATCGAAGAAGAAGAAGAAGAAGACACGATTGGCATAATACATAGCTTAACCCTACACAAGTAAATTGACTGCGCGACTCAAAGTTGAGAAAATGTACAATGCGATGCAACGATAACGAGAGAATGGTATTGGCTTGAATTAGGGCTACCAGTGAACTCGCAGGTTTCCAGTTGACAATGTATGCGTGCGGTCCGTGTGCGTGTCTATAAGCAAGGAGTGTGTGTGTCCTTGGTGGGGGGTAAATGTGTGACTGGGGTGGAATCTAGAGACCCCCCCCCCCCCCCCAAACACTTACCTATCCCTCTGTTTCTGTTGTCTCCCTCTCCTCCCTTGCTTTCTGAATCTACAGCCCCCCCCCCCCCCCCCCAACACTATCTGCCCTACTCTCCCCTCTCCTCCCTTGCTTTCTGAAAATCTACAGCCCCCCCCTGCCTCCCCCCCCCTCCCTTCCCCGCTTTCCCTGTAATCTCTCCCTTGCACCCTGAATCTACCCCCCCCCCCCCCCCCCTCTGTTTATGTGGTCTCCCTTGCTTTCTGAATCTACAGACCCCCCACCCCCCCTCCCCCCCCCCCCCTACCCCCCCCCCCCCCCCTCTGATTTATGTGTCTCCCTCTGCTTTCTGAATCTACAGCCCACCCCCCCCCCCACCCCCCCCCCCCCCCACCCCAACCACTTCCTACCCTCTGTTTATGTGTCTCCCCTTGCTTTCTGAATCTACAGCCCCCCCCCCCCCCCCCCCCCCCCCCCCCCCCCCCCCCCACCCCTCCCCCTCTGTTTCTGTGTCTCCCTTGCTTCTGAATCTACAGGCTCCCCCCCCCCCCCCCCCCCAACACTTCCTACACCTTCCCCTCTGTGTTTATGTCTCCTCCCTTGCTTTCTGAATCTACAGACACCCCCCCCCCCCCCCCCCCCCCTACCCCTCTGTTTCTCCCTCTCCCTTGCTTTCTGAATCTACAGCCCCCCCCCCCCCCCCCCAACACTTCCTGTTTCTGTTTCTCCCTCTCCTCCTTGCTTTCTGAATCTACAGCCCCCCCCCCCCCCCCCCCCCCCCCAACACTTCCTACCCCTCTGTTTCTCCCTGTCCTCCCTTGCTTTCTGAATCTACAGCACCCCCCCCCCCCCCCCCAACACTTCCTACCCCTCTGTTTCTGTGTCTCCCTTGCTTTCTGAATCTACAGCCCCCCCCCCCCCCCCCCCCCCCAACACTTCCTACCCCTCTGTTTCTCCCTCTCCTCCCTTGCTTTCTGAATCTACCCCTCCCCCCCCCCCCCCCCCCCCCCCCCCCACTAACACTTCCTACCCCTCTGTTTCTGTGTATCCCTCTCCTCCCTTGTTTTGGGAATCTAGAGCCCCCCCCCCCCCCCCCCCCCCCCCCCCCCCCCCCCCCCCCCCCCTGGGGATAGCAGAGCATCTTTTGAACAAATAATTTCCCGGCCTTTTACCCTTAGGTTACAACAGTGGGGAGTTTTCACCTTATTTAATCTCCATGCTGGCCATTACGTGCAAGTGAGCACCCCTTCAGTTCTTTGATTCCCCCCCCCCCCATTTTCCTGTCAACTGTCAAAGGAGTTTGAGGTGTAAGCTAACACACCCCATAGTTAGTTACATAATAAAAGCTAAACAGTGAAAATAGAGGTGCTAATTGATCAATCAATCCATCAAAAGGTAATCAATTAGTTACGTCTGTTGGGCTAAACGATTATTTCGATCCTGCGCCTTTCCTTGGTAAATAAACGGACGGGTTTGCAACTGGAATGTGAAGCAATCATCGCATGAAACCAGGCTGCTGGTGGTAGAAAGGGAAGTGAGTGTTGTGAGTGTGGAGGGGGATATACATTTAGCAGGCAAAGGTGTTCAAGTGTGTGTGTGAATATTCATGCATGTATATGTGTGTGCATGTGCTCACATTCATGTGTGTGTGTGTGCAGTCTCATGTTCATAGGATTGAATTGCGCTGTCCCATTCTCCAACAGACTAGTAGAACACAGTCAGGCCATCACGATCACACACAAAGCAACACACACTCACTCTCACAAACTTATACACAAAATAACACTAATCTCTTAAACACACACACAACAACGCACACACACACACACACACTCTCTCTCTCTATCTCTTGCACAGACAGACACTTTTTCAAAAGCATAATTTCTTTCTTTATTTTAAAACTTGGTAGAAACGTTAAGGTCTGATGTACAGATGCACAGTGGAGCCCAACACAAGTGTCCCTCCCCTCCCCACCACACCAAAACCAAACATGTGCCACCTGCAATATCACCCCAAACACAGTGCTGTCTGGTTATGACTTTCGCTTTAATAAAATAGTGCCGGTTCTACATGATACACTGGCAATGTAGACTTCTTCAACAGAAAAAAACAAAACAAGAAAACAACTGTAATCACTGATATGATTGAACACAAACATTGTATCCACAAACAATATATTTGGATCACGGACCAGAAAAATAAAAATTTGTTAAACAAAAACCGGGAAAAAAAGACTATCATAGTGTTTGTACAAATTGGTTGACAAATACTAAAAAAGGTGATATGATACTTCTAAATAATTCACCAATCTTTCACTTTTTTTTTAACTTTGAGTTCAATGTTTTTGTTATAGATATGTTGTGACATTATTGGTAATTTATATTGTAATATACTTTTTAGAATAAAGATACAAGTCTTGTGTGTTGGAAATAGTCCACATAGTAATCTGCTATTTCTAAACAATATATATAGATGTAGTTTTTCAACATAGAATTTGTTTTTCTTTTTGCATGTTGAGATATGTCATATATGATATACTTAGTGCCACCTTCTACAATACAATTATGTCGGTCGATCCTGTAGCTGCTTGTAACTCCATAATAATAATGTTCAACTTTGTCATAACTTTAACAAAAATAATATTATCACTCACCTTTTGCAGTGTTTTAGTTGTAAATAAATCACATTATAGCCAACCCCTGGCCAACAAAAAAAGGTATTTTTCTGCACTAATGACTTGAACAATAATTCAAACAACAAAGATTAGAATAATCTGTGGCATAATTTCTTCACAATAACGGGTCAACTTTCATTACAAGAAATTAAAAATACAAGGGAAAATATGCTTCCATGATATGACTCAAAAAACTTTCATCAACATTGACTAAAACCTGTGAAGGCATTTTGATTCCACATACTATTCAGACTTCCTCTGAAAATTGGTTTTAGTTTTTCAAACCAAACCAGTGTTGGCTAAAAATTATTTCAGGAGAACGAAATTAACTTAAGTTTCTAATTTTTTTTTAAACATGGCGATTGAGATTTGGCATTTTTGTGTAAGTTGGAAAATTGTATATTTGACTATCTCGCCTGCGTAAACTTTTGAAAATTTTCCAAACAATTTTTCAACATTCAGAAAGTGATTATTCGAGTTTGTGAAACGATTGTCAGACTGGATGTGAACCCTGTCATTTTCATGACACTTAGGAAGATAAAAACCCTCATTAGGCACTTGCTGTTAGGATGTGTATTACTAGGCACAAACACGTATGAGCCGCTCACTTCTGAGGGGTCTAACTTTGATACAGAAAGTTATTTTGAACACGGATCAAATACAGTTTAATCCAAACTCACCAGCAAGCTCCCTGGTCAGTGAGTCATGTTTCTGTGCACACAGTCTGTGCTCAGTAGACTACTAATCAACAAGGTCCTGACATCACTCATCAGTCTCAACATGTTTTCTTCCTAATAGCATATTAATATGTACTGTACTTGCACTGATGCATCAGTCTGCTTCAGTTTTTATTAAAATACCTACAAAGGCAGAGAGTGACCCATAATGTTTTGTGCCCACAATATTAACAGATTAATCCACCACAGGGATCAAAATGTGGTGCTTTGTTTTCTTCAGAAATAGATGTACTGTACTTTCAATGATGCATTTATTAGTCTGCTTCAGTTTTCAGAGATGCATCAGTCTTAAGTTTTTATTTTACAAAAAAACAAAGTAAAATACCCACAAAAACTGACAGTGGCTCACAACCTTTTGTGCCCAGTATACTACAAAACTAATCCCCTGTGGGGAAGCGATGGGGGCAGAGGTATCCCTGGCTACTTGTTAGGGCAGGGGGTGAAGCGGAGGTACTTCTTGCCGGACGGCACCTCCATCACCTTGTGAGCCGGGAAGATTTTCTTGGCTTCGTCCTCGCTGACTGTGGGGAGAACCATGCATTCCCCTCCCTGCACCAGAGGGAAAAGAACATTGACAAATGGTGTAGTCATTTCTAAGTCCCCTCCCTGCATCAGAGGAGAACATTGACAAATGGTGTAGTCATTTCTAATTCCCCTCCCTGCATCAGAGGAGAACATTGACAAATGGTGTAATCATTTCTAATTCCCCTCCCTGCATCAGAGGGAAAAGAACATTGACAAATGGTGTAGTCATTTCTAATTCCCCTCCCTGCATCAGAGGGAAAAGAACATTGACAAATGGTGTAGTCATTTCTAATTCCCCTCCCTGCATCAGAGGAGAACATTGACAAATGGTGTAGTCATTTCTAATTCCCCTCCCTGCATCAGAGGGAAAAGAACATTGACAAATGGTGTAGTCATTTCTAATTCCCCTCCCTGCATCAGAGGGAAAAGAACATTGACAAATGGTGTAGTCATTTCTAATTCCCCTCCCTGCATCAGAGGGAAAAGAACATTGACAAATGGTGTAGTCATTTCTAATTCCCCTCCCTGCATCAGAGGGAAAAGAACATTGACAAATGGTGTAGTCATTTCTAATTCCCCTCCCTGCATCAGAGGAAAAGAACATTGACAAATGGTGTAGTCATTTCTAATTCCCCTCCCTGCATCAGAGGAGAACATTGACAAAGTAATTCCCCTCACTGCATCAGAGGAGGAAAAGTAGTCATTTCATTAACCCCTGGTGCATCAGAGGAGAACATTGACAAATGGTGTAGTCATTTCTAATTCCCCTCCCTGCATCAGAGGAGAACATTGACAAATGGTGTAGTCATTTCTAATTCCCCTCCCTGCATCAGAGGGAAAAGAACATTGACAAATGGTGTAGTCATTTCTAATTCCCCTCCCTGCATCAGAGGAGAACATTGACAAATGGTGTAGTCATTTCTAATTCCCCTCCTGCATCAGAGGAAAAGAACATGACAAATGGTGTAGTCATTTCTAATTCCCCTCCCTGCATCAGAGGGAGAACATTGACAAATGGTGTAGTCATTTCTAATTCCCCTCCCTGCATCAGAGGGAAAAGAACATTGACAAATGGTGTAGTCATTTCTAATTCCCCTCCCTGCATCAGAGGAGAACATTGACAAATGGTGTAGTCATTTCTAATTCCCCTCCCTGCATCAGAGGGAAAAGAACATTGACAAATGGTGTAGTCATTTCTAATTCCCCTCCCTGCATCAGAGGAGGACAAAGAACATTGACAAATGGTGTAGTCATTTCTAATTCCCCTCCCTGCATCAGAGGAGAACATTGACAAATGGTGTAGTCATTTCTAATTCCCCTCCCTGCATCAGAGGGAAAAGAACATTGACAAATGGTGTAGTCATTTCTAATTCCCCTCCCTGCATCAGAGGGAAAAGAACATTGACAAATGGTGTAGTCATTTCTAATTCCCCTCCCTGCATCAGAGGAGAACATTGACAAATGGTGTAGTCATTTCTAATTCCCCTCCCTGCATCAGAGGGAAAAGAACATTGACAAATGGTGTAGTCATTTCTAATTCCCCTCCCTGCATCAGAGGGAAAAGAACATTGACAAATGGTGTAGTCATTTCTAATTCCCCTCCCTGCATCAGAGGAAAAGAACATTGACAAATGGTGTAGTCATTTCTAATTCCCCTCCCTGCATCAGAGGAGAACATTGACAAATGGTGTAGTCATTTCTAATTCCCCTCCCTGCATCAGAGGAGAACATTGACAAATGGTGTAGTCATTTCTAATTCCCCTCCCTGCATCAGAGGGAAAAGAACATTGACAAATGGTGTAGTCATTTCTAATTCCCCTCCCTGCATCAGAGGACAAAGAACATTGACAAATGGTGTAGTCATTTCTAATTCCCCTCCCTGCATCAGAGGAAAAGAACATTGACAAATGGTGTAGTCATTTCTAATTCCCCTCCCTGCATCAGAGGAGAACATTGACAAATGGTGTAGTCATTTCTAATTCCCCTCCCTGCATCAGAGGGAAAAGAACATTGACAAATGGTGTAGTCATTTCTAATTCCCCTCCCTGCATCAGAGGGAAAAGAACATTGACAAATGGTGTAGTCATTTCTAATTCCCCTCCCTGCATCAGAGGAGAACATTGACAAATGGTGTAGTCATTTCTAATTCCCCTCCCTGCATCAGAGGAAAAGAACATTGACAAATGGTGTAGTCATTTCTAATTCCCCTCCCTGCATCAGAGGAGAACATTGACAAATGGTGTAGTCATTTCTAATTCCCCTCCCTGCATCAGAGAACATTGAGAACATTGACAAATGGTGTAGTCATTTCTAATTCCCCTCCCTGCATCAGAGGGAAAAGAACATTGACAAATGGTGTAGTCATTTCTAATTCCCCTCCCTGCATCAGAGGAGAACATTGACATATGGTGTAGTCATTTCTAATTCCCCTCCCTGCATCAGAGGAGAACATTGACAAATGGTGTAGTCATTTCTAATTCCCCTCCCTGCATCAGAGGAGGACAAAGAACATTGACAAATGGTGTAGTCATTTCTAATTCCCCTCCCTGCATCAGAGGAGAACATTGACAAATGGTGTAGTCATTTCTAATCCCCTCCCCATTGACAAATGGTGTAGTCATTTCTAATTCCCCTCCCTGCATCAGAGGGAAAAGAACATTGACAAATGCTGTAGTCATTTCTAATTCCCCTCCCTGCATCAGAGGAGAACATTGACAAATGGTGTAGTCATTTCTAATTCCCCTCCCTGCATCAGAGGGAAAAGAACATTGACAAATGGTGTAGTCATTTCTAATTCCCCTCCCTGCATCAGAGGAGAACATTGACAAATGGTGTAGTCATTTCTAATTCCCCTCCCTGCATCAGAGGAGAACATTGACAAATGGTGTAGTCATTTCTAATTCCCCTCCCTGCATCAGAGGGAAAAGAACATTGACAAATGGTGTAGTCATTTCTAATTCCCCTCCCTGCATCAGAGGAGAACATTGACAAATGGTGTAGTCATTTCTAATTCCCCTCCCTGCATCAGAGGAGAACATTGACAAATGGTGTAGTCATTTCTAATTCCCCTCCCTGCATCAGAGGAAAAGAACATTGACAAATGGTGTAGTCATTTCTAATTCCCCTCCCTGCATCAGAGGAGAACATTGACAAATGGTGTAGTCATTTCTAATTCCCCTCCCTGCATCAGAGGAGAACATTGACAAATGGTGTAGTCATTTCTAATTCCCCTCCCTGCATCAGAGGAGAACATTGACAAATGGTGTAGTCATTTCTAATTCCCCTCCCTGCATCAGAGGAGAACATTGACAAATGGTGTAGTCATTTCTAATTCCCCTCCCTGCATCAGAGGAGAACATTGACAAATGGTGTAGTCACATTGACAAATTCCCCTCCCTGCATCAGAGGAGAACATTGACAAATGGTGTAGTCATTTCTAATTCCCCTCCCTGCATCAGAGGAGAACATTGACAAATGGTGTAGTCATTTCTAATTCCCCTCCCTGCATCAGAGGGAAAAGAACATTGACAAATGGTGTAGTCATTTCTAATTCCCCTCCCTGCATCAGAGGGAAAAGAACATTGACAAATGGTGTAGTCATTTCTAATTCCCCTCCCTGCATCAGAGTCATTTCTAATTCCCCTCCCTGCATCAGAGGGAACATTGACAAATGGTGTAGTCATTTCTAATTCCCCTCCCTGCATCAGAGGAGAACATTGACAAATGGTGTAGTCATTTCTAATTCCCCTCCCTGCATCAGAGGAGAACATTGACAAATGGTGTAGTCATTTCTAATTCCCCTCCCTGCATCAGAGGAGAACATTGACAAATGGTGTAGTCATTTCTAATTCCCCTCCCTGCATCAGAGGAAAAGAACATTGACAAATGGTGTAGTCATTTCTAATTCCCCTCCTGCTGCATCAGAGTCATTTCTAATTCCCCTCCCTGCATCAGAAGAACATTGACAAATGGTGTAGTCATTTCTAATTCCCCTCCCTGCATCAGAGGAGAACATTGACAAATGGTGTAGTCATTTCTAATTCCCCTCCCTGCATCAGAGGAGAACATTGACAAATGGTGTAGTCATTTCTAATTCCCCTCCCTGCATCAGAGGAGAACATTGACAAATGGTGTAGTCATTTCTAATTCCCCTCCCTGCATCAGAGGAGAACATTGACAAATGGTGTAGAGAACATTGACAAATGGTGTAGTCATTTCTAATTCCCCTCCCTGCATCAGAGGAGAACATTGACAAATGGTGTAGTCATTTCTAATTCCCCTCCCTGCATCAGAGGAGAACATTGACAAATGGTGTAGTCATTTCTATTTCCCCTCCCTGCATCAGAGGAGAACATTGACCCTGTAGTCATTTCTAATTCCCCTCCCTGCATCAGAAGAACATTGACAAATGGTGTAGTCATTTCTAATTCCCCTCCCTGCATCAGAGGAGAACATTGACAAATGGTGTAGTCATTTCTAATTCCCCTCCCTGCATCAGAGGGAAAAGAACATTGACAAATGGTGTAGTCATTTCTAATTCCCCTCCCTGCATCAGAGGAGAACATTGACAAATGGTGTAGTCATTTCTAATTCCCCTCCCTGCATCAGAGGGAAAAGAACATTGACAAATGGTGTAGTCATTTCTAATTCCCCTCCCTGCATCAGAGGAGAACATTGACAAATGGTGTAGTCATTTCTAATTCCCCTCCCTGCATCAGAGGAGAACATTGACAAATGGTGTAGTCATTTCTAATTCCCCTCCCTGCATCAGAGGAGAACATTGACAAATGGTGTAGTCATTTCTAATTCCCCTCCCTGCATCAGAGGAGAACATTGACAAATGGTGTAGTCATTTCTAATTCCCCTCCCTGCATCAGAGGAGAACATTGACAAATGGTGTAGTCATTTCTAATTCCCCTCCCTGCATCAGAGGAGAACATTGACAAATGGTGTAGTCATTTCTAATTCCCCTCCCTGCATCAGAGGGCATCAGAAGAACATTGACAAATGGTGTAGTCATTTCTAATTCCCCTCCCTGCATCAGAGGAGAACATTGACAAATGGTGTAGTCATTTCTAATTCCCCTCCCTGCATCAGAGGAGAACATTGACAAATGGTGTAGTCATTTCTAATTCCCCTCCCTGCATCAGAGGAGAACATTGACAAATGGTGTAGTCATTTCTAATTCCCCTCCCTGCATCAGAGGAGAACATTGACAAATGGTGTAGTCATTTCTAATTCCCCTCCCTGCATCAGAGGGAAAAGAACATTGACAAATGGTGTAGTCATTTCTAATTCCCCTCCCTGCATCAGAGGGAAAAGAACATTGACAAATGGTGTAGTCATTTCTAATTCCCCTCCCTGCATCAGAGGAGAACATTGACAAATGGTGTAGTCATTTCTAATTCCCCTCCCTGCATCAGAGGAGAACATTGACAAATGGTGTAGTCATTTCTAATTCCCCTCCCTGCATCAGAGGAGAACATTGACAAATGGTGTAGTCATTTCTAATTCCCCTCCCTGCATCAGAGGGAAAAGAACATTGACAAATGGTGTAGTCATTTCTAATTCCCCTCCCTGCATCAGAGGGAAAAGAACATTGACAAATGGTGTAGTCATTTCTAATTCCCCTCCCTGCATCAGAGGGAAAAGAACATTGACAAATGGTGTAGTCATTTCTAATTCCCCTCCCTGCATCAGAGGAGAACATTGACAAATGGTGTAGTCATTTCTAATTCCCCTCCCTGCATCAGAGGAGAACATTGACAAATGGTGTAGTCATTTCTAATTCCCCTCCCTGCATCAGAGGGAAAAGAACATTGACAAATGGTGTAGTCATTTCTAATTCCCCTCCCTGCATCAGAGGGAAAAGAACATTGACAAATGGTGTAGTCATTTCTAATTCCCCTCCCTGCATCAGAGGAGAACATTGACAAATGGTGTAGTCATTTCTAATTCCCCTCCCTGCATCAGAGGAGAACATTGACAAATGGTGTAGTCATTTCTAATTCCCCTCCCTGCATCAGAGGAGAACATTGACAAATGGTGTAGTCATTTCTAATTCCCCTCCCTGCATCAGAGGGAAAAGAACATTGACAAATGGTGTAGTCATTTCTAATTCCCCTCCCTGCATCAGAGGAGAACATTGACAAATGGTGTAGTCATTTCTAATTCCCCTCCCTGCATCAGAGGGAAAAGAACATTGACAAATGGTGTAGTCATTTCTAATTCCCCTCCCTGCATCAGAGGGAAAAGAACATTGACAAATGGTGTAGTCATTTCTAATTCCCCTCCCTGCATCAGAGGGAAAAGAACATTGACAAATGGTGTAGTCATTTCTAATTCCCCTCCCTGCATCAGAGGAGAACATTGACAAATGGTGTAGTCATTTCTAATTCCCCTCCCTGCATCAGAGGAGAACATTGACAAATGGTGTAGTCATTTCTAATTCCCCTCCCTGCATCAGAGGACAAAGAACATTGACAAATGGTGTAGTCATTTCTAATTCCCCTCCCTGCATCAGAGGAGAACATTGACAAATGGTGTAGTCATTTCTAATTCCCCTCCCTGCATCAGAGGAGAACATTGACAAGTGGTGTAGTCATTTCTAATTCCCCTCCCAGCATCAGAGGGGAACATTGACAAATGGTGTAGTCATTTCTAATTCCCCTCCGTGCATCAGAGGAGAACATTGACAAATGGTGTAGTCATTTCTAATTCCCCTCCCTGCATCAGAGGAAAAGAACATTGACAAATGGTGTAGTCATTTCTAATTCCCCTCCCTGCATCAGAGGAGAACATTGACAAATGGTGTAGTCATTTCTAATTCCCCTCCCTGCATCAGAGGAGAACATTGACAAATGGTGTAGTCATTTCTAATTCCCCTCCCTGCATCAGAGGAGAACATTGACAAATGGTGTAGTCATTTCTAATTCCCCTCCCTGCATCAGAGGAGAACATTGACAAATGGTGTAGTCATTTCTAATTCCCCTCCCTGCATCAGAGGAGAACATTGACAAATGGTGTAGTCATTTCTAATTCCCCTCCCTGCATCAGAGGAGAACATTGACAAATGGTGTAGTCATTTCTAATTCCCCTCCCTGCATCAGAGGAGAACATTGACAAATGGTGTAGTCATTTCTAATTCCCCTCCCTGCATCAGAGGAGAACATTGACAAATGGTGTAGTCATTTCTAATTCCCCTCCCTGCATCAGAGGAGAACATTGACAAATGGTGTAGTCATTTCTAATTCCCCTCCCTGCATCAGAGGAGAACATTGACAAATGGTGTAGTCATTTCTAATTCCCCTCCCTGCATCAGAGGAGAACATTGACAAATGGTGTAGTCATTTCTAATTCCCCTCCCTGCATCAGAGGAGAACATTGACAAATGGTGTAGTCATTTCTAATTCCCCTCCCTGCATCAGAGGAGAACATTGACATATGGTGTAGTCATTTCTAACTCCCCTCCCTGCATCAGAGGAGAACATTGACAAATGGTGTAGTCATTTCTAATTCCCCTCCCTGCATCAGAGGGAAAAGAACATTGACAAATGGTGTAGTCATTTCTAATTCCCCTCCCTGCATCAGAGGAGAACATTGACAAATGGTGTAGTCATTTCTAATTCCCCTCCCTGCATCAGAGGAAAAGAACATTGACAAATGGTGTAGTCATTTCTAATTCCCCTCCCTGCATCAGAGGAGAACATTGACAAATGGTGTAGTCATTTCTAATTCCCCTCACTGCATCAGAGGGAAAAGAACATTGACAAATGGTGTAGTCATTTCTAATTCCCCTCCCTGCATCAGAGGAGAACATTGACAAATGGTGTAGTCATTTCTAATTCCCCTCCCTGCATCAGAGGAGAACATTGACAAATGGTGTAGTCATTTCTAATTCCCCTCCCTGCATCAGAGGAGAACATTGACAAATGGTGTAGTCATTTCTAATTCCCCTCCCTGCATCAGAGGAGAACATTGACAAATGGTGTAGTCATTTCTAATTCCCCTCCCTGCATCAGAGGGAAAAGAACATTGACAAATGGTGTAGTCATTTCTAATTCCCCTCCCTGCATCAGAGGAAAAGAACATTGACAAATGGTGTAGTCATTTCTAATTCCCCTCCCTGCATCAGAGGAAAAGAACATTGACAAATGGTGTAGTCATTTCTAATTCCCCTCCCTGCATCAGAGGAGAACATTGACAAATGGTGTAGTCATTTCTAATTCCCCTCCCTGCATCAGAGGAGAACATTGACAAATGGTGTAGTCATTTCTAATTCCCCTCCCTGCATCAGAGGAGAACATTGACAAATGGTGTAGTCATTTCTAATTCCCCTCCCTGCATCAGAGGAGAACATTGACAAATGGTGTAGTCATTTCTAATTCCCCTCCCTGCATCAGAGGGAAAAGGACATTGACAAATGGTGTAGTCATTTCTAATTCCCCTCCCTGCATCAGAGGGAAAAGAACATTGACAAATGGTGTAGTCATTTCTAATTCCCCTCCCTGCATCAGAGGAGAACATTGACAAATGGTGTAGTCATTTCTAATTCCCCTCCCTGCATCAGAGGAGAACATTGACAAATGGTGTAGTCATTTCTAATTCCCCTCCCTGCATCAGAGGGAAAAGAACATTGACAAATGGTGTAGTCATTTCTAATTCCCCTCCCTGCATCAGAGGAGAACATTGACAAATGGTGTAGTCATTTCTAATTCCCCTCCCTGCATCAGAGGAGAACATTGACATATGGTGTAGTCATTTCTAATTCCCCTCCCTGCATCAGAGGAGAACATTGACAAATGGTGTAGTCATTTCTAATTCCCCTCCCTGCATCAGAGGGAAAAGAACATTGACATATGGTGTAGTCATTTCTAATTCCCCTCCCTGCATCAGAGGAGAACATTGACAAATGGTGTAGTCATTTCTAATTCCCCTCCCTGCATCAGAGGGAAAAGAACATTGACAAATGTAGTCATTTCTAATTCCCCTCCCTGCATCAGAGGAGAACATTGACAAATGGTGTAGTCATTTCTAATTCCCCTCCCTGCATCAGAGGGAAAAGAACATTGACAAATGGTGTAGTCATTTCTAATTCCCCTCCCTGCATCAGAGGAGAACATTGACAAATGGTGTAGTCATTTCTAATTCCCCTCCCTGCATCAGAGGAGAACATTGACAAATGGTGTAGTCATTTCTAATTCCCCTCCCTGCATCAGAGGAGAACATTGACAAATGGTGTAGTCATTTCTAATTCCCCTCCCTGCATCAGAGGAGAACATTGACAAATGGTGTAGTCATTTCTAATTCCCCTCCCTGCATCAGAGGAGAACATTGACAAATGGTGTAGTCATTTCTAATTCCCCTCCCTGCATCAGAGGAGAACATTGACAAATGGTGTAGTCATTTCTAATTCCCCTCCCTGCATCAGAGGAGAACATTGACAAATGGTGTAGTCATTTCTAATTCCCCTCCCTGCATCAGAGGAGAACATTGACATATGGTGTAGTCATTTCTAACTCCCCTCCCTGCATCAGAGGAGAACATTGACAAATGGTGTAGTCATTTCTAATTCCCCTCCCTGCATCAGAGGAGAACATTGACAAATGGTGTAGTCATTTCTAATTCCCCTCCCTGCATCAGAGGAGAACATTGACAAATGGTGTAGTCATTTCTAATTCCCCTCCCTGCATCAGAGGAGAACATTGACAAATGGTGTAGTCATTTCTAATTCCCCTCCCTGCATCAGAGGAGAACATTGACAAATGGTGTAGTCATTTCTAATTCCCCTCACTGCATCAGAGGGAAAAGAACATTGACAAATGGTGTAGTCATTTCTAATTCCCCTCCCTGCATCAGAGGAGAACATTGACAAATGGTGTAGTCATTTCTAATTCCCCTCCCTGCATCAGAGGAGAACATTGACAAATGGTGTAGTCATTTCTAATTCCCCTCCCTGCATCAGAGGGAAAAGAACATTGACAAATGGTGTAGTCATTTCTAATTCCCCTCCCTGCATCAGAGGAGAACATTGACAAATGGTGTAGTCATTTCTAATTCCCCTCCCTGCATCAGAGGAGAACATTGACAAATGGTGTAGTCATTTCTAATTCCCCTCCCTGCATCAGAGGAGAACATTGACAAATGGTGTAGTCATTTCTAATTCCCCTCCCTGCATCAGAGGGAAAAGAACATTGACAAATGGTGTAGTCATTTCTAATTCCCCTCCCTGCATCAGAGGAAAAGAACATTGACAAATGGTGTAGTCATTTCTAATTCCCCTCCCTGCATCAGAGGAGAACATTGACAAATGGTGTAGTCATTTCTAATTCCCCTCCCTGCATCAGAGGGAAAAGAACATTGACAAATGGTGTAGTCATTTCTAATTCCCCTCCCTGCATCAGAGGAGAACATTGACAAATGGTGTAGTCATTTCTAATTCCCCTCCCTGCATCAGAGGAGAACATTGACAAATGGTGTAGTCATTTCTAATTCCCCTCCCTGCATCAGAGGAGAACATTGACAAATGGTGTAGTCATTTCTAATTCCCCTCCCTGCATCAGAGGAAAAGAACATTGACAAATGGTGTAGTCATTTCTAATTCCCCTCCCTGCATCAGAGGAGAACATTGACATATGGTGTAGTCATTTCTAATTCCCCTCCCTGCATCAGAGGAGAACATTGACAAATGGTGTAGTCATTTCTAATTCCCCTCCCTGCATCAGAGGGAAAAGAACATTGACAAATGGTGTAGTCATTTCTAATTCCCCTCCCTGCATCAGAGGAAAAGAACATTGACATATGGTGTAGTCATTTCTAATTCCCCTCAGAGAAAAGAACATTGACTAGTCATTTCTAATTCCCCTCCCTGCATCAGAGGAGAACATTGACAAATGGTGTAGTCATTTCTAATTCCCCTCCCTGCATCAGAGGAGAACATTGACAAATGGTGTAGTCATTTCTAATTCCCCTCCCTGCATCAGAGGAAAAGAACATTGACAAATGGTGTAGTCATTTCTAATTCCCCTCCCTGCATCAGAGGAGAACATTGACAAATGGTGTAGTCATTTCTAATTCCCCTCCCTGCATCAGAGGAAAAGAACATTGACAAATGGTGTAGTCATTTCTAATTCCCCTCCCTGCATCAGAGGAGAACATTGACAAATGGTGTAGTCATTTCTAATTCCCCTCCCTGCATCAGAGGAGAACATTGACAAATGGTGTAGTCATTTCTAATTCCCCTCCCTGCATCAGAGGGAAAAGAACATTGACAAATGGTGTAGTCATTTCTAATTCCCCTCCCTGCATCAGAGGAGAACATTGACAAATGGTGTAGTCATTTCTAATTCCCCTCCCTGCATCAGAGGAGAACATTGACAAATGGTGTAGTCATTTCTAATTCCCCTCCCTGCATCAGAGGAGAACATTGACAAATGGTGTAGTCATTTCTAATTCCCCTCCCTGCATCAGAGGAGAACATTGACAAATGGTGTAGTCATTTCTAATTCCCCTCCCTGCATCAGAGGGAAAAGAACATTGACAAATGGTGTAGTCATTTCTAATTCCCCTCCCTGCATCAGAGGAGAACATTGACAAATGGTGTAGTCATTTCTAATTCCCCTCCCTGCATCAGAGGAGAACATTGACAAATGGTGTAGTCATTTCTAATTCCCCTCCCTGCATCAGAGGAGAACATTGACAAATGGTGTAGTCATTTCTAATTCCCCTCCCTGCATCAGAGGAGAACATTGACAAATGGTGTAGTCATTTCTAATTCCCCTCCCTGCATCAGAGGGAAAAGAACATGCATCAGAGGGAAAAGATTGACAAATGGTGTAGTCATTTCTAATTCCCCTCCCTGCATCAGAGAAGAACATTGACAAATGGTGTAGTCATTTCTAATTCCCCTCCCTGCATCAGAGGAGAACATTGACAAATGCTGTAGTCATTTCTAATTCCCCTCCCTGCATCAGAGGAGAACATTGACAAATGGTGTAGTCATTTCTAATTCCCCTCCCTGCATCAGAGGAGAACATTGACAAATGGTGTAGTCATTTCTAATTCCCCTCCCTGCATCAGAGGAAAAGAACATTGACAAATGGTGTAGTCATTTCTAATTCCCCTCACTGCATCAGAGGGAAAAGGACATTGACAAATGGTGTAGTCATTTCTAATTCAAAGTGGCTAATTACTGAAGTAACAGCAACAGAATTATAATAACAAAAAAGTGATTTAAAGTAAGTTCAACCAAATTATTTTCATGCACCCCCCCCCCCCCTCCACACCACACTGAATTAAAGTAAGTATAGCCCAAATAATTTTAATGCAAAAATTAATCAAAGTAGGCATAACCAAAATTATTTTTATGCACACAAAAAAAGAAACATAGTAGGTACAACCCAAATTATTTTAAAAGATAAACACAGTATCCATCTAACAGAATGACAGATACAGATGCAATGCTAATGGTACGTACATCTCTGACAACAGGTTTTCAAAGGACAGTTCCTGCTAAAAACAAAAGAACGGTAGAAATGCTATCTTGGGCAGAGAAGTGGCTAAGAACAAAGTGAATCTAGAAATGTTGTGAATAGGGCAATTTTCAAGAAAAATCTGACAAAATCCAAGTAAAAGGCGCCCTCGTTTATAAGGCAATACACACCTCACAGAAGAAAGTCGAAGTTTGAAGCCCATACACGTCCTGTAAACGCTTACAGACTGCTATTATTGTTGTCGTAAACGAGAGATGGCTCCCTTCTCAAATAATCGAAACTTCCATTTTTGCGACTTCCGGTTGTTGTGTTTGGACAATTCTTCGCGAAAACTGGTAGACTTATGGCATTTTAAGCTCTACAACGATGCTTTTTACATCCAATGAAGGGTTGTGGCATCTGTTGGACAGTATATCGGATGATAATAGGGATTTTGAAGCATTTTAGCGTGAGTATTCGTCGTATCGGCAACTCGTTACCACTTTCGATGTTGTGACTCACAGTAGACTGCACTGAACACGGCAATCGTTGCTTCTCTTCTCACGATTTTGTTCACTTATAGGGCGCCCTTGTTTATTAGACGCATAGGTCGAAATTGGAGAAAAAAATATCACCTTAGAGTCCGAAAATAATGGTAAATGGAAAACACCTATTTCACTACAATTTACTTCTTCTACTACCATTACTACTCCTACTACTATAACTACAGAGAGAGAGAGAGAGAGAGAGAGAGAGAGAGAGAGAGAGAGAGAGAGAGAGAATATGTACAAAGTGTGGAGGGTTTGCTGACCTTCCAGTTTTCGGGTGTGGCCACCTTCTTCGTGGCTGTCAGCTGCAGGGAGTCCAACACCCGCAGGATTTCACTGAAACCACAACCGGCGGTTTAGCTGGAGATATCCTCTTTAGCCCTAAGTGGGTGGCTTAGCCATCATCAACTGAGAAAGAGAGCGAGCGTGTGTGTGTGTGTGTGTGTGTGTGTGTGTGTGTGTGTGTATGTATGTGTGTGCGCATATGTGTGTCTGTGCATGCGTGTGTGCATGTGTGTGTCTATGTCAGTATGTGTCTATGTGTGTGTGCGTGCACCTGTGGGATGTATGTGCGAGGGATGCTTTTGTGATTTATTTAGATTGTGTTGCTCGATATTATTGATTTATATATTTACTTATTTTGTAAGCGTTTAGGGCTTCGCTTTAAGATTAAGCTCGATAAATGCTTACTATTATTATTATCAATATCATAACCCGCCACTGCACAAACACATTCAAAACACACCCACACACACACACGCACAGACATACACACACACACACAGACACAGATAGTGAACTGACTCAAAGTTACGTCCAGTGGTGGCTGGGTACAGGAAAGACAGCTTCAGCTTCTTGTCCGGCCCAATGATGAACACCTGAAACGCCACAACATGCAGTGGCTCATTTACAACTGATACTGCTGCATGACGCCACATACAGTAGATTCCTGCTAACTCAAAAACAGATAACTCGCAAGCACTGGGTCACTCAATAATGTTCTGGTCCCAGTTTAATCATCTCTTAAAGGCATAACCACCAAGACTGGGGTCTCACTAGTCAGAAACATGCTGTCTCGGTCTCCTAACTGCCAGCATGCAGGACTCTAGTTCCGCCAGCAGTCCTTCTTCCCTCGGACCATTGCCCCGTGGAATCTGCTCCCATCCATGGTAGTAACATCAGCCATGGTGGAAGCCTCCCCCCCGCCTCCTCCTCTCACCCATTCCCCTCTCTCTCATCCCTCCCAATCTCTCTGCCACCGCCACCCTTGCTACTTCCTTCTCCCTTTTGTCTCCTCCCCCCCCTCCCCGTCATTTTCCATACCAACCAAGACGCTTTAAACGCCTGACTGCCAGAACATTTTCTTCACAGAACCCTCATTGTAGTCGTCCCAATCTTCAACATGATGAAGTGGGACATGACAATGAAGAAGAAGTCTCCCACACCAGGGAGAAAAGAAAAGTTGCAGTTAGTACAGTGGAACCTCCCTTATAAGACCTTCAAAAAGCATCCAAAATGAGGTCTTATAAGGGAGGTAATTTTAATACTTATAAAGAAGGGCAATGTCTCAGAGAAGGTCTTAAAGGGAGGTAATCCTATAATGGGAGGTCTTATAAGAGAGGTTCCACTGTAGTAGCAAGCGAAGTAAACGTGACCTCGCCTCTCGCCACTGACCAGGATGGTTTATATGGGCCTGCTGTGGCTTTAACTCAAATTAGAAACAGGGCTGTTAGTGTTATCACTGGTTGACATCAAACGTGACCTCGCCTCTCGCCAGGATGGTTTATATGGGCCTGCTGTGGCTTTAACTCAAATTAGAAACAGGGCTGTTAGTGTTATCACTGGTTGACATCAAACGTGACCTCGCCTCTCGCCAGGATGGTTTATATGGGCCTGCTGTGGCTTTAACTCAAATTAGAAACAGGGCTGTTAGTGTTATCACTGGTTGACATCAAACGTGACCTCGCCTCTCGCCAGGATGGTTTATATGGGCCTGCTGTGGCTTTAACTCAAATTAGAAACAGGGCTGTTAGTGTTATCACTGGTTGACATCAAACGTGACCTCGCCTCTCGCCAGGATGGTTTATATGGGCCTGCTGTGGCTTTAACTCAAATTAGAAACAGGGCTGTTAGTGTTATCACTGGTTGACATCAAACGTGACCTCGCCTCTCGCCAGGATGGTTTATATGGGCCTGCTGTGGCTTTAACCCTTTCATGGCCACTGTCGCCTCTTGGCACCACAATGATTGAACACCCATGTCACTGAAAGGCATCAAATGAGGGTCTGGCATCCAGTGACCTTAACCCTTTCATGGCCACTGTCGCCTCTTGGCACCACAATGATTGAACACCCATGTCACTGAAAGGCATCAAATGAGGGTCTGGCATCCAGTGACCTTAACCCTTTCATGGCCACTGTCGCCTCTTGGCACCACAATGATTGAACACTCATGTCACTGAAAGGCATCAAATGAGGGTCTGGCATCCAGTGACCTTAACCCTTTCATGGCCACTGTCGCCTCTTGGCACCACAGTGATTGAACACTCATGTCACTGAAAGGCATCAAATGAGGGTCTGGCATCCAGTGACCTTAACCCTTTCATCGCCACTGTCGCCTCTTGGCACCACAATGATTGAACACCCATGTCACTGAAAGGCATCAAATGAGGGTCTGGCATCCAGTGACCTTAACCCTTTCATGGCCACTGTCGCCTCTTGGCACCACAATGATTGAACACTCATGTCACTGAAAGGCATCAAATGAGGGTCTGGCATCCAGTGACCTTATGTTCTTAATTTTGGGAGGTAAGAATAGGCCCTATTTTATGGATGTCACAAAGGAATCCCAAAAATTGAAGATGAAATCTTTTCTCTACCCAGGTAAGCTTAATGGAAAGTTTTGGCGGAAAATGGCTGGCGTTGAAAGGGTTAACTCAAATTAGACAAAGGGCTGGCTGTTAGTGTTATCACTGGTTGACATCAGCCTGAAGATTGGTGGCCAATAGTACAGTGAGTACCACAGCTGTATGACCACACACACACACACAGATAGTGACATAGACACACACGCATAGACACACACATAGACACTCGCGCATGCGTTTTTACTTCGTGGAAAACCTGACAATGCACATGTCATTCACACTTACACCGTTACCAAACTAAGGGAAATAAACAAGCTGAACCCCCGTCGATCACAACATGCTGTTAGTTGTTTCCCTTTAAAGAGTTATACAATCCAGGCTATGTATGGTGCTTCAGGAAAGCTGACACACAGGTATTACGCAAAAAGACAGATAAATGGACACAGACTGTCAGACAGAATAGATAAGACATACACACACACAGGTAGAAGACATACACAAACACAGTTACAGCCTTGATCTTGATGAGGTTCGCCGGCAGGATCACATTTTGGATATAAATGCCAACGGGGGAAAAAACTGGGGAGAGCACCTAAACCTATTGATCCCTAACTAAAAATAATAAAAACAAAGTGGTGTGTGTGTGTGTGTGTTAATGATCGACAGGCTACAACGTTCCACTTTTCATCCAGCTGAAAAACAGCTGGACCAGCCGACCCCCAGCACCATCTAGCATGGTAGCTGGGGCCCCCTCCCATTCAGTTCAGTATGGTGGTTGTTGGCTGTGTCTGGTTCACGTCCTGAACTGGATGGCCAACGACAGGGTGACGTTATCATCTGGCAGGCTGTTACACTCAGGTGTTGTCCGTGGGAAGAATGAGTTCCGGAACTCATCATTCCCAATGTTTTGATCACCCCCCCCCCCCCCCCCCTAATCACAGACACACACACTTACAGCCCGGCATATCAGAGGAATACCGGCGGGCATCTCTCTCTTCAGGGTCAATCATTTCCAATTTCTTCACTTTGTCCTTTCCCCCACCCCTCTAAACACAGACAGACAGACACACATCAGAGGAATACTGGCGGGCATCTCTCTCTTCAGGGTCAATCATTTCCAATTTCTTCACTTTGTCCTTTCCCCACCCCTCTAAACACAGACAGACAGACAGACAAACACATCAGAGGAATACTGGCGGCATCTCTCTCTTCAGGGTCAATCATTTCCAATTTCTTCATTTTTTTCCACTCCCCCACCCCTCTAAACACAGACAGACAGACAGACACACAGACACTTACAGCCCTGCAGGTCAGAGGAATACCGGCGCCATCTCGCTCATCAGGGTCGATCATGCCCAATTTCTCGGCAATTTCCCGTTTGGGGTCAGCGATGATGGGGAAAGGGAGATCACCCACGCCTGCCTTGGTCTGTTTCTGGGCCGCGCCGGATTCGGGGTGCTTGCTGGCGTAGTCCATCACATCCTGAAGACGAACCAAGAGCAAAGCCAGTCAGGTTAACTCTTCCTAGCGCCATGTATCTTGGGGACGTTCTTGGTTGTCCGTTGCATCTCAACCGACAAGAGGGGAGTTACTATTTTATCGAGTGCGCATGCATTGCTTTAACGGCAGAAACAGTGACAAAAGCTCTAAAAACAGACACATGGCAGGGTACTTGGCAGTGAATGTCTTTGCATTTGATGGGAGTGAAAAGTGATGTACCGGGTGAATGTATTTCGTCCATGGTACTGGAAGTGCTAATGCACTCCAAGTTCTCAAAAAGTAAGAGAGAGAGAGAGAGAGAGAGAGAGAGAGAGAGAGAGAGAGAGAGAGAGAGAGACACATGAAGAAGAAAGCAAATCATGTTAATATACTGCAAGTTGTCAAAAAATAAGAGACAGGCAGACAGTCACAGACAGTTTTTACGACCAGTGGTAGCGCGTTCGCTTCGTGTCAAGTAAACCCGAGTTCAAACCTGGGTACAAGGGATTTTTCCTCTCACTTTGCACTAGGCCTTGCGGTCTGAACGTGGAGTCTTTCGGATGAGACGATAAACCGAGGTCCCGTGTGCTTATGCACTTAGCATAACCCAGTTAAACCCAGTGGCAATGAAAAAGTTGTCATTTGGTCAAAATTTAAATCCCCCTTTCCTTCATCAGTCACACAAAAATCGCATGCCTCTGGCTGCAACGCGCTCTCCAGGTGGGAGCAACCCGAATTTCACAGAGACGCCTCTGTGACTATAATGTACCTAACCTAACCTAAAATATAAGCCACGATTTCTGTGGTTTCGATTTTTGTGACATGGTCGTAAAAATCGGAAAGCAAGAGGTCGTTAATCAGGTATTGGAGGTGGTCGCTGATGAGAAGACACTCATATAGTAAAACCGATCAGTAACTGAAAATCAGGTGGGAAGGTGGGGGTGGTCGCTGAATAGGGGGCCGTATCAGGGAGGGAGCACTTACTGTATGTGCTTGTGGACTTCAAAGTACACACTCTGAACCAGAGCTAGTGTATATACACAGGCCCTGATCTGAACAGAAGATTTATGCAGGGCCTGTGTGTCAAATACACTGCCTCTGATTTATGAGAAGAAAAATGGTTGGTTTTCAGTTGTTTTGATATTTCACTTACTTTGAAATGAAAGGTTCATTTGAAAAGAAAAACATGTTGTACAGTAAAATTGGTCTTTATATGAAGTCTGAATTTGGCGAAAAAGTGTAAGTGGAAAAAGTTTTATATGTGTATCTAAATGTTTGTGCATATATGTAATGACCTGTAATGGCGTAAATGCTAGCTACTTCCATTTGAATGGTTAAAAGCCAAACGAGAAATGCAATACCTCTTTTCTCGTAGCTACGTTAATGTCGTGGGTCAGTTGACAAGTGAAATAGAACTGGCTATTGAAAGGAGAGTGCTTGAGATCTTTTTACACTTTGCAAGGGACTCGCTTGGATTCCTTTCTGTACTGCTGTGCCATTTTGTTAATACTGGCCATAAAATATAGTTGCTGCCTCCTCACTTTGTCCCCCCCCCCCCCCCCACACACACACACCACAGGTGTAGAGTGGCACAGAGGTAAAGCGTTCGCCTTGTGTCCAAGTAAACCCGAGTTCGAACCTGGGTACAGGGGATTTTTCCTCTCACTTTACACTAGGCCTTACAGTCTGAACGTGGAGTCTTTCGGATGAGACGATAAACCGAGGTCCCATGTGCCCATGCACTTAGCACACGTTAATCCCAGTGGCAACGAAAAAGTTGTTATTTAGTCAAAATTACCCCCCCACCCCCTCCTTTCCTTCCTCATTAGTCGCACAATAATCGCATGCAAAAAATAAAATTGAGTGGTGCGCCTCTGGATGCGACGCACTCTCCAGGTGGGAGCAACCCGAATTTCACAGTCGCCTCTGTGACTATAAAGTACCTATAAAGTACACACAGAGAGACAGAGACATACTATAGACCTTGGACCAGTCCTTGTGGCTCTGCACACCATCACAGGAGAGGGCGAACACCTGACAGTTCATATCTTTGAACTTGTCCATCATGAGAGAGAGAGAGAGAGAGAGAGAGAGAGAGAGAGAGAGAGAGAGAGAGAGAGAGAGAGAGAGAGAGAGAGAGAGAGAGAGAGAGAGAGACCTTGGACCAGTCCTTGTGGCTCTGCACACCATCGCAGGAGAGGGCGAACACCTGACAGTTCATCTCTGTGAACTTGTCCATCATGAGAGAGAGACAGAGAGAGAGAGAGAGAGAGAGAGAGAGAGAGAGAGAGAGAGAGAGAGAGAGAGAGAGAGAGAGAGAGAGAGAGAGAGACCTTGGACCAGTCCTTGTGGCTCTGCACACCATCGCAGGAGAGGGCGAACACCTGACAGTTCATCTCTTTGAACTTGTCCATCATGACCAGTCCTTGTGGCTCTGCACAGATCAGAGAGAGAGAGAGAGTCCATCATGAGAGAGAGAGAGAGAGAGAGAGAAGAGAGAGAGAGAGAGAGATAGAGAGAGAGAGAGAGAGAGAGAGACAGAGAGAGAGAGAGAGAGAGAGAGAGAGAGAGAGAGAGAGAGAGAGAGAGAGAGAGAGAGAGAGAGAGAGAGAGAGAGAGAGACCTTGGACCAGTCCTTGTGGCTCTGCACACCATCGCAGGAGAGGGCGAACACCTGACAGTTCCTCTCTTTGAACTTGTCCATCAGGTTGACCACTCGGCCCAGCTCCGTGGTGCACACCGGGGTGAAGTCAGCCGGGTGGGAGAACAGGATCGACCATCTGCAGAGGAAAAAGAGAAAGAATAAAACCATTAAGAGAGAAAAGAAAGAAAGAGAGAAAGAAACAAATAAAGAAAGAAGAAAGCTCTGAGGTGAGCCTAAACTTTAGCTTAGTGAAACTGTTTTAAAATTCGTTTTATCAAGAAAGAAGTAGAATATGTTTGATAGAAAGAAACCCTCTTGCTTTCTCATTCTCTCTCCCTTTCTTATTCTCTGTATCTCCCTTCTCTCCCTGACTCTCTCTCTCTCTCAAAAGACACCCGGGTAATGACAATAAAGCAGTGTCCATCTCTCTCTCTCTCTCTCTCTCTCTCTCAAAAGACCCCCGGGTAATGATAATAAAGAAGCAGTGTCTCTCTCTCTCTCTCTCTCTCTCTCTCTCTCTCTCTCTCTCTCTCTCTCTCTCTCCACCCGCCACATAGGTTCTGTTTTCTTTATTTGTGTCCATGGAATTGATACAGAAGGATGCTTTTTGTTACCATTTATTGATTCATTTTTTACCTTGATATTATTATAAAGAAATGCATATAATTTGTGTCCATGGAATTGATACAGAAGGATGCTTTTTGTTACCCATTTTTTACCCCCCCCCCCCCCCTACCCCCCCTTGTCAATAGACCCCTCCCGGGTGATGACAATAAAACAATGTCTGTGTCTCTTCAAGCCCCCCCCCCCCCCCCCCCCCCCCCTCTCCAAATATGATTCCTATTACAGTCAAACCTCTATTGTAAGATCCTCCGTTAAAGACCTCCTCTCATTTAAGACTAATTTCTATGGCAGGGATGTAATGTAGCTTACTATATTTTATGAACGATCAAAAATTGAAGAAGAAAAAACAAACACACCATTAAACTTTCCTCTTATGTGTATATATAATTTGCTTTGATAAGAAAAATTTGGTATCCAATGTATGTTTTGTGAACCTAAGAAACAAACTCAATTACTTTAACTTTAACTTTATAATTAGTGTTCTGAAAAGAAGAAAAGAAAATGTGCTGATTTCCTTTTTCTCCCAATGGGGGGGTTAGACATATTTTATGTATAAAACCTACCTCTGTTATCAGACACCTCCAATTTAAGGCCGATTTTTCCTGACTTTTTGAAGTCTTAACCCTTTCACTGCCAGACATTTTTTAGCCAAAAGATACCATCAAATTTAACTGGGTGGAGAGGGGGAAAAATCTGTAATATTGCAAATTCCTCTGTGATGTGCTTAACATTAGGCCTATCACTAAGCTATTGTTATACACATTTTCCAACTTTCTCATTTCAACACTATTACAAACTCACTCACTCATGCACACTTTCAACTCAAAAGCACAAAGAAACACTTTAGATTGTAAATGGAATTTATTGTTTGACTGATTCATACATTTATTATGCATGTACAAATTATATAAATTAATATGCTTAATATTGAAAAATGCATGTTGATGGATGAGTGTGTGAGAGAGTGAAGGAATTGTGGAGTGGAGGGATGAGAGAGGGAAATAAGAAATGTTATAAAACAAAACAAAACAAAACAGTAGGCCTATCCTTACCTCCCAAAATGAAGAGAATAGGGTCTTTGGATATTAGGCCCTGATTCGGTTCCTTTTAGTGACACGGGTGTTAAACCGTTGTGGTGCAAAAATGCGACATTGGCGGTGAAAGGGTTTTAAAATAGAGGTTTGACTGTGCCACGTATCATGATGGCGAGTTCTTTCTTTGCACCATGTTCAAACATGTCCTGGGCATGCACCAAACTCTTCTCTTATCTATCATTTTATGCACTGGCCTGTTTTGATTTCATTCGCCTGTTCTCCTCCGTCTCCACACCCGTCTCTTTCTCTAATCTGTCTGTCTCTCTCAACACATGCATTTTGAACAAGAAGGTTTACATATCCATTCATACAAAAAATTGAACCGGTTTCAGTAGGTCAAGAAACCCAAGTCACTTAGCACATGACTCATCAAACACTTGCCCCCCAGCAAATAGTCTTCCCATGGCATTAAAGGGATTTACTATCACTGTATAAATCTTAGCTATTACCTGAGTCGACTTCAATGGCGACAATAAAACCAGTCTCTAGTCTAAATAAATTAAAGCATAGGCACTCTGCAAACCTCTGCTAAGGGAGACAATTTAAAGAGCAGCTTGACAAACAGATCTTTACGTAAAACACGGATGCACCAAGGATTGAAAAGAGGATAAACTGTCCTGAAATAATAAAATAGGAGAAAATATCCTGAAATAAGAGAATCGACAGGATAAACTGTCCTGAAATAAGAGAATCAACAGGATAAACTGTCCTGAAATAAGAGAATCAAGAGCATAAACTGTCCTGAAATAAGAGAATCAAGATGATAAACTGTCCTGAAATAAGAGAATCAAGAGGACGAAATGTCCTGAAAAAAGAGATTCAATAGGACGAAATGTCCTGAAATAAATGTATGAACTAGAGAATCAATAGGACGAAATGTCCTGAAATAAGAGATTTAATAGGACTAAATGTCATGAAATAAGATTCAATAAGACGAAATGTCTGAAATGGAGAATCAATAGGACGAAATGTCTGAAATAGAGAATCAATAGGATGAAATGTCTGAAATAGAGAATCAATAGGACGAAATGTCTGAAATAGAGAATCAATAGGACGAAATGTCTGAAATGGAGAATCAATAGGACGAAATGTCTGAAATAGAGAATCAATAGGACGAAATGTCTGAAATGGAGAATCAATAGGACGAAATGTCTGAAATAGAGAATCAATAGGACGAAATGTCTGAAATAGAGAATCAATAGGACGAAATGTCTGAAATAGAGAATCAATAGGATGAAATGTCTGAAATAGAGAATCAATAGGACGAAATGTCTGAAATAGAGAATCAATAGGACGAAATGTCTGAAATGGAGAATCAATAGGACGAAATGTCTGAAATAGAGAATCAATAGGACGAAATGTCTGAAATGGAGAATCAATAGGACGAAATGTCTGAAATGGAGAATCAATAGGACGAAATGTCTGAAATAGAGAATCAATAGGACGAAATGTCTGAAATGGAGAATCAATAGGACGAAATGTCTGAAATAGAGAATCAATAGGACGAAATGTCTGAAATAGAGAATCAATAGGACGAAATGTCTGAAATAGAGAATCAATAGGACGAAATGTCTGAAATAAGAGAATCAATAGGACGAAATGTCTGAAATGGAGAATCAATAGGACGAAATGTCTGAAATGGAGAATCAATAGGACGAAATGTCTGAAACGGAGAATCAATAGGACGAAATGTCTGAAATGGAGAATCAATAGGACGAAATGTCTGAAACAGAGAATCAATAGGACGAAATGTCTGAAATGGAGAATCAATAGGACGAAATGTCTGAAATGGAGAATCAATAGGACGAAATGTCTGAAATGGAGAATCAATAGGACGAAATGTCTGAAATGGAGAATCAATAGGACGAAATGTCATGAAATAAGAGATTCAATAGGATGAACAACTACAAATGTTAAATTTCAACACAACAGGGCATAACACAATAGGACTTTTTGAGTGTTTCCATAGGACGTGCTTTGCCCTGTACTATGACCGGCGCCTCAGGGCATAACACAATAGGACTTTTTGAGTGTTTCCATAGGACGTGCTTTGCCCTGTACTATGACCGGCGCCTCAGGGCATAACACAATAGGACTTTTTGAGTGTTTCCATAGGACGTGCTTTGCCCTGTACTATGACCGGCGCCTCAGGGCATAACACAATAGGACTTTTTGAGTGTTTCCATAGGACGTGCTTTGCTCTGTACTATGACCGGCGCCTCAGGGCATGACTGCTTCGATACAAATGTATTTTTATTCAATTTTGCAGACACGTAAATATTGATGTCAGCAGACTTACAGTTAATGTTTTGATGGGCTATACAGTTGTTTGAATTTTTGTCCGTCACTGAAGGTGATCGGACTTTGCGATGGGCTGGTTTGTCTGTTTGTTTGGTTGTTTTTTTGGGTTTTTTCTTCTTCTGTCTGTCCCAAGGATATCTCCCGAACCGCTTGACCGAATCGCGTCAAATTTTGTGTGAAGGTGTGCCACCTTAATAGGAAGAGATCCGCGCAAACCATTTTGCCGTCGTGACCTTGATGTACGACCTTGAAAACCGAAAATCTATTTTTAGCCATAGCTCGGGCACCGATCAACATAGGATGTTGAAACTTGGTATGAAGGTGGTTTGGCTTATGCCCGTTCTGATGATGGCATACCGATCAAGGTCAAAAAGATCGCTGGAGCCTGAAAATCGGAGGGTCATTTTTTCTCCTTCTGTCTGTCCCAAGGATATCTTTCGAACGGGTTGACCGAATCACGTCACATTTTGTGTGCTGGTGTGTCACCATGAGAGGAAGGCATCCGCGCAAACCATTTTGCCGTCGTGACCTTGACCTTGGCGTACGACCTTGAAAACCGAAAATCTTTCAGGGGCCATAACTCCCACACCGTTAGTGTTAGAGTCTTCAAATTTGGCATGAAGGTACTTTGGCTTATGCCCGTTCTGATGGTGGCATACCGATCAAGGTCAAGGTCACGGTCCGGGCGATCAGTAGGCCTTGAAAGTGGTAGGGGTCTACACATTGGGTTTTAAGCCATATTTTCCACATTTGTACTTGACAGAAGCGCTTCAGATTGTGTGTGGTACTGTATACCCTACAGAAGAAAACATCCGAGCATAAATTATCACCATGCTGACCTTGACCTTGAAGTGTGACCTTCAAAACCGAAATTTCCTTCTTTGCGCTATATGTTTCTTCTTCAAGCTGTATCTCGTGAACTAGAAGACAGAATCCCTTCCAATTTTGTGTCAGGATGTGACACTCTACGGGGTGTCGCAATTGCGTGGCATTGCTGGTGACGGACATGTCTGCCGCTCGGCGACGCCCTTGTTGTTTTTGCACTGCTGTACCTACACACTCTCTCTCGCACACATAGACACACACACATGGGGGGGGGGGGGGGGGGGAGAGAGAGAGAGAGAGAGAGAGAGAGAGAGAGAGAGAGAGAGAGAGAGAGAGAGAGAGAGAGAGAGAGAGTGCCTGGGATTGCTTTCTACTGAACCCATGGCTTGTCATGGAGAGCTGGGGGTTTGATTACCGGTAACAAAACTGACTGAATCCATTAGGAGACACTGTATTATTACCATATAGTAAAAAGCCAAGTGTCCGTCCGTGTGTGCATGTGTGTGTGTGTGTGCGTGTGTGTGTGTCTGTCTGTCTGTCTGAAACACAAAACGGGCCTTATAACTCAGCCGTTTTTCGACCGAATCGCTTCAAATTTGCTGTGAGCCCTAACGGGGCTATGGCAACGGCAACCGAGGCGGCCGTATCATTTGCCGTTTCTGGACCGATTGCCTTCAAATTTGGCAGGTAGATGACCGGGGACAGTGACTATCGGTGTGCCAAACCGGAAGCGAATCGGTTCAGAAACGCGCGCGATATACGCTGCTTTACCTTTTCACGAATAACTCCGCCGTTTCTTAACCGAATTGCTTCAAAGTTACTGTCAGGCTTGCTATGGCCCGGGCAAAACCTGACAGCAGATTTGAAGAGAATCGGGAGAGCGCGTCACTCTCAGAGCAGCGCCAACGGGAAACGGGGCCTTATAACTCCGCCGTTTCTTAACCGAATCGCTTCAAATTTGCTGTACTCAGCGTTACCAGTACTTGGCGTTACCGTTACTAGGCGTTACCGTTACTAGTGAGAGCGCATCACTCTCAGAGCAGCGCCAACGGGAAACGGGGCCTTATAACTCCGCCTTTTCTTAACTGAATCGCTTCAAATTTGCTGTACTCAGTAAGGTGCGGGGGGTAGTAGAACGGGATGAGTGAAGAAGATGGAAGGAGGGAGAGAGACAAAAGTAATAATAATATTTCGCGGACCCGGCGAAACCAGTACTCAGCGTTACCAGTACGTGGCGTTACCAGTACGGTGCATTGCCTGTACTAGGCGTTGCGCTAGTTATTATTATTTAAGAAAATTTATATAGCGCTTCACCTTTAAGCTCTAAGCGCTTTACAATTGCCCTAAAATTATTCATATTAAAAACAACCGCTTACATACCTCCACACTATCCTTCACATTCTTACACACACACACATACACATGCGCACATAAAGAAATATGTAAAATACATATACATAATAAAATAACAATTTACAATCAGATTACATTAAAAAAAAAAATCAATTTTCAATTTACATAAACAAGTTACACATTCACAATGACCGCAAAAGTAAAGTATACATATAGGTACACACAAGGTTCACAAACATTCAAAAATAGAGAAACACGCTCATAAAAGCAAATTAAGACACTCGTATTCACCGCACTCACGGGTTAAAAACCGACGACCCCCCAAAAAAAAGTGTAAAACAAATTAAAAGAAAATGTATTCATATAATATCTCTTTCACAGATACAGACAGACACACACACACACAGAGAGAGAGAGAGAGAGAGAGAGAGAGAGAGAGAGAGAGAGAGAGAGAGAGAGAGAGAGAGAGAGAGAGAGAGAGAGAGAGAGAGAGAGAGAGAGAGAGAGAGAGTGAGAGAGAGAGAGAGAGAGGAGAGAGAGAGAGAGAGAGAGAGAGAGAGAAGAGAGAGAGAGAAGAGAGAGAGAGAGAGAGAGAGAGAGAGAGAGAGAGAGAGAGAGAGAGAGAGAGAGAGAGAGAGAGAGAGAGAGAGAGAGAGAGAGAGAGAGAGAGAGAGAGAGAGAGAGAGAGAGAGAGAGAGAGAGAGAGAGAGAGAGAGAGAGAGAGAGAGAGAGAGAGAGAGAGAGAGAGAGAGAGAGAGAGAGAGAGAGAGAGAGAGAGAGAGAGAGAGAGAGAGAGAGAGAGAGAGAGAGAGAGAGAGAGAGAGAGAGAGAGAGAGAGAGAGAGAGAGAGAGAGAGAGAGAGAGAGAGAGAGAGAGAGAGAGAGAGAGAGAGAGAGGAGAGAGAGAGAGAGAGAGAGAGAGAGAGAGAGAGAGAGAGAGAGAGAGAGAAAGCTACACACGCGCTCACACACACACACATACCCCCCCCCCCCCACACACACACACATAATTATGCGTGCCAGAGAGACGGAGTGTGGGAGGGAGAAAGATAGAGAGAGACAGACAGACAGAGACAGAAAGACAGAGAGACGGGGGAAAAAATGCAGAGACAGATACGGAGACAGAGAAATAGTACTCTGTACTCTGCTCTTCATTCAAGCTGTGCCAAGCGAAATGGAAGAGATCAGTAATACAGATAACAGTACCCACAAGGCTTCCCTCCAACCTAACCCCCACCCCACTCTTTTCTTGACTCTGGCCTTTTACTGTCACTTGACATGATTGAGGACCTCTCGTCCTCTGAACCTTAAGCTCCGTGTCCATCAGTGTAGTAGGTACTACACAACATGTTTGACCATCGTTTGACAAATGGCACCACGCGCCTTGTTGTTGCTTCTGACTCGCTGACAGGCTATGCACACAAGCAGGTCTGCTTCTTTTGGTCTCCCTTCCCCAAGACCCAAACACGCTGCCTTTCAATCACACAATCAATCACAATATGTATTCGTCCAATGAAATGGAAATGTGTGTGTTGTGGCACGTAAAACGTTGTGGGGGTGTACCCCAAACAGGGCATGTGATCCGTGCTAAACAAAGTCCGCCTAGTTTTCCAGAATAGAATGTCTCCTACCCGAAAGTTATAGTTGGACACACACATACATGCATGTGCACGCGCGCACGCGCACACACACACACACGTATACATGCACACATACACTAAAGCCCATCGTTATACAAATTAATCCCCAGTGTGAGAATTGCACGAGCTGCAAACCATGGTTTCTTACTAACTCTAACTCCCCCGAACTGATGGGGTGTGGATGCCCACGTGGCTAGGTAATCAAAAACGGTCACATACGTAATGTTCTCATCCCTAGCTGATGCATTTGTACCATAGTGTTCAAGTGCTTCGGCTGATCCCTGCAGTCTTTTAGCCAGGGTACGTAAACAACTGACTCTAACGTTCGATCAAGTCCCATTAGCAAGCGTGCACACACCACACACACACACACACACACACACACACACCACACCCGCCATCCACAATCAACGCACGCATACATACACAACTACAAAAGCTCACACACACACACACGCGCGCAAGCACTAATAAACTCATGCACTGACACGTACAACAGCTGGGCCTACTTCTTACCATAAATATTGAAGACAGTCTATATCTATGTTCCTACCAACCCACTCTATATCTATGTTCCTACCAACCCACTCTATATCTATGTTCCTACCAACCCACTCTATATCTATGTTCCTACCAACCCACTCTATATCTATGTTCCTACCAACCCACTCTATATCTATGTTCCTACCAACCCACTCTGTATATAATGTTCCTACCAACCCACTCTATATCTATGTTCCTACCAACCCACTCTGTATCTCTACTCTCCCGATTCCACCAAAGATACTATTACTTAAAACCCCAACATTACGGCCTACCCAGTCATAAGAAGCTATTTAACCACCACTCCCCGGCAAAGTCCTAGTTTAGGGACATAATCACATAGTCTAGTCCGCTTCCTGGTTGCACTGACACTTCATTTGCCGCATGATGCCATAATAACAGGCACTTGGTGCGAAAAACTGTCAAATAAGTCATTTACTTGTGTGTGTATTTGTGTGTGTGCCTGCATGTGTGCATCCATGCATGTGTGTACGCGCGTATGCGAGTGTGAGTGCATGCATGTGTGTGTGCGCGTGCGTACTAGTGCAAGCATGTGTGTGTGTACTAGTAAATGCATGCATATGTGTGTTTGAGTGCGTACTAGTGCATGCATATGTGTGTGTACGCACTGCATGTGCACAATCATGTGTGTGTATATGTGTGTGTGTGCGCGCGCGCGCACGTGTGGTTGCTCTTAAAGAAAGAAAACTTCATGAGGACTGAACAAAACTTTCTTCCCATGGTTAGATTATGACATCCTGCCGAAGACGGACACACAGGGCCTATTTCTTAGCAAGGTGCATAACAACAGGATGATGCATCTGCACTCATATGACAAGAGACAAGAGACTGTCTGAGCGATCAACGAAGAAGAAGATTATGCCATCTTTTCTTTCAGTAAGAAAGGTAACGTGTTTATACAGTGAAAATCGCTCAAGTCAAAATTGGAGGGACTGAAATTGTATTTTGAGATAGCCAGTATTGAGTTAAAAAATACTCTTTAATATAAAGGGTAAACTGGGACCAAAGAATTAGTGTGAATTATCCAGTGTTCTGGAGTTACCCGTTTTTGAGTGAACAGGGTCGGGTTTCTTTAGATAACGGTCGCAGCGCGAATAACGCTTACGCCAAACGGGGCCTAAGAAACACTTTACAAAACGTTTGCGAAAGAATATTACAAGCTCTTGTCTGATTGGTCAAAAACATTTAAATCTGAAACAAACCTTAATGGACCAATCAACAGCAAGAAACGTATTCACCCCCTACTAGTTCCGGACAAACCCTAGTTCGCCGCTTGCTCGGTGTTTGGCAAGAACAAAACGCCATGCGAACTATCGGCAAACGAAGGGTTTTTCTTAAACCGTTTCGCCGATTTGAGCGAGCGCTAACGTTAGCCCTTTGATTCCACTGTAGAGCTGCTTGTCCTTTTCTCAAATCACGCACACCATTCTCAGTTCACACCTTTGGCGATTAGAGGACGTAGACCACCCACCAAACAAGTCTTCTTATGGGGATACCGAGGGGTCTTTTGTACAAATAGTTCTCCCACCTTCTGTGCTTGTAACTTCCTCTGTTGTCTCACTCTCGTTGACTTTGCCTTTTCCCTTTGCTTTCTGTCATCTACTGTCTTTCTACCTTACTGAACCACTCTCCTGCATTTAAAAAAAAAAGCAAAATCTTCCTAATTCCGAAAACGGAATGTGTCGGCTGTATGCAGCGGGGACACCAGTGAACACTGAAAACCGGACACCTCTTACCCCTATGACCTGGGAAAGAAGAAGAAGAAGGTCTCCAGTTTCATGGGCAGGTGAATGGAAAACCCCATAAAGAATGAAGATGTCAGGTACACCAATAAACTAGACATGCCTGCGGGCGAACCCCTTTCTACTGTGACACGGGCCAAGGTCATAGGGATGAGGTTGTTACAGTTACTGGCCTGATCATCTCCACTATGACATTGTAGCCCAGCCCGCCGGAATAGTAGCCGCCCCCTCTGCTATCTGGCAGCCAATGTCTGAAACGACAGACAGGAATGCACTATCGCCCATGCCTTCTGTACTCAAAATGGCCTTTATCATTAAATGACGTTAGTCTGAAGCTTCGATCGATCGTAAAGTGAGAGTGAGAGCCGAATGATCACTGGATTTCCACAATAATGGACAATAGTTTTACAGACTCCTCCGAACATTGGAATGTGTTAGGCTGAGTGCAGCGGGGAGGCCAGTGAAAGCTGAAAACTGGACACCTACGTACCTCACCCATCGTGGCCATATGGCCTGGGAATGCAGAGGAATGTTAAGAAGAATTTGGAACAAATTCACTCAAGCAAAACTTTTGGGAGCTTTCGGGGGCATTACAAATATTATTTATAGCTCAGTGATCACGCTCCCTTCGTCAGAAGGAAATGTAGAAAAAGGTTGTACAGATTAGTCTTTTGACTATGACTATTTAATTTTTTTAAAACTTTCTACCATCAGATTGTGGCGGTACCATAGCCGATGAGGTTTAACCGAGGCGTGGTTACTGCTACACCTTCTTCTTCTTCCAGTAAAGTGCCCACAATCAACAATTTGATTTTTATGGCACTATTTCGGTCGAGGTCCGAAGTCGGAGAAACAAAAGAATAAAATAAAATAGCAACATAAAATAATAAAATAAAAACACACACAAAAAACCCACAAAATCTATTGTTTGATGGATGCCTGGAAGGTGCTGGGACAGGTGGCAGACACACCTATCTGTATTACTAAAAAAATCGGGACTTTACTGGTGTTGCACTGCCTCCGGGCATTGCCTCCAGTATTGTTCCCACCATCTTTGTATCTACAAATGTCCCATATGTGTCTGTTCCAGACCGAGAGGACGTAAAACACCATTTTTCTTCTCGTCTTTTGACTATGGAGTCAAACTAAGAGGCATTGGCTCTGAGTGCTGCATCCTTGGGGATAAGTTAGCCTTTGGGTTATCCTCACAAATTCCAACTGTTCTCTAAGCTAAAGCCCCACAGAATGGAAACTTCCCCTTGCTTGTCCCCAAGCTTCCAGCTTGTTGCAGCTCATTTATGTTGACAATGTGTTGATGTATATATCCCGTTGATCTGAATAAAAATGTATTTAAACCAAACGTCCCCTTGCTTGTCCCCAAGCTTCCAGCTTGTTGCTGCTCATTTATGTTGACAATGTGTTGATGTATATATCCCCTGTTGATCTGAATAAAAATGTTTTTAACCCTTTAACCGCCAGCCATTTTTCAGCCAAAAAATACCATTAAACTTAACTGGGTAGAGAAAATAAAATATCTGCAATATTGCAAATTCCTCTGTGACATAATTATATAGCATTAGGCCTATCCTTACCTCCCAAAATTGAGAAAATAGGGTTTGGGGATAACAGGTCCTGATTTGATGACTTTTAGTGACGTGGGTGCTAAACCATTGTGGTGCTAAATGCGACATTGGCGGTGAAAGGGTTAAACCAAACGTCCCCTTGGGCAAAACATCTCCGCCGTAGAGAAATCCCAGCCCAGCCTTCCAAAATAGCAGCTGCCTGACCTCTGCTATCTGAGGGTCATAGTTCATTGTTCCCACATACCTATATTCCCACACACCGCTGGTACCCACCTTGGCATAAGGCTGTCACAGTGTCAGACCAATTGACGTCAGCTAGAACACCAAGGCTACATCAAAATGTTATGTTCTGCATGGTTATGTGGAGATTGTCTTTAGCCATGGCAAGCTCCTAGCATAACATCATCAGTCTAAAATCCTCCGAAGTCGGAGTGTGGCTGCCCATGTGGCGGGGTAATCAAAAACGGTCACACGCGTAATGTTCTCAACCCTAGCTGGTGCATTTGTACCATAGTGTTCAAGTGCTTCGGCTGTTCGGATGATCCCTGGAGTCTTTTAGCCAGAGTACGACAACAACAAACCACGACAGTGGAACCTCCCTATTAAGACCTTCCCTCCCACTTAAGACCTACTGAGACATTTCCCTTCTTTGTAATTGTAAGTATTAACATTACCCCCTATTACAACTCCCTCCCACGGCTTAAGACCTTATTTTGGATGATGTTTTCAAGGTCTTAAAGACCCAGTGACGCACCACGATTAAGACCCTTGGTTTTTTCTGGGTAGCTGTGACCCACATCCAAATTTCTCCAACTCGAAATTGAGGCTGCTCTTTAAACTGATGTGTCGGTTGAAACCCGTGATTTTGACACGTGATCTGGTGGATCTTTAAAAGTGAGGGTCTACTGTATTACAAAATATACATACATCTGTATCGTTAAAAATTCGGTACTTTCCTGGAGTTGCACTGCCTCCGGGCATTGCCTCCAGGATCGTTCCCACCATCTTTATATCTACTAATGTCCCATATGTGTCTGTTTCAGACCGGAGGATGTTAAACGGATTTTCATTCACATTACAAAATATGGGGCTAAAGGTACGTAGGAACATTTATGTGGTAATAGTGGTGTGTGGAAGTTTCTGCCCCCCCCCCCCCTCCCCCACATGCCATTGACATAAACCAAAAGTGGGAATGTGCAGGACTAGTGGTGCCTTCGAGTGAAAACACACTTTGCGGGAGCTGAGCGGTGTGTGGGAATTATGGTATGCTTCCAGCCGGACACAACCAACTTGGACACCACACACACACTGACCAGATATATGACAGTGACCACACATGAACACACTGACCGAGGGGTGTCCCTCTGGCCAGTGTTTGTCCATTCATCTTGGCTGACCATTCCTTCTTTTTACTCTCACCTTCTCAAGTTGTGATTTGGCCGTAAGAGAGGAGAAAGAAAAAGACCGCTGGTGATATGGTCTTCTTCAGCTGACATGGAGTACATCTAACATCTGTCACACAGACATAGAGAGCGAGAGAGAGAGAGAGAGAGAGAGAGAGAGAGAGAGAGAGAGAGAGAGAGAGAGAGAGAGAGAGAGAGAGAGAGAGAGAGAGAGAGAGAGAGAGAGAGAGAGAGAGAGAGAGAGAGAGAGAGAGAGAGAGAGAGAGAGAGAGTGCGTGCACGTGTTTGTCTGCACGTGTTTGTCTAGGGGGGTGGGTGGGGGGTGATAGTGTAATTGTGTCTGAGTGGCTGTGTCGAGTGTGTGTGTTACATGTGCACGTGAGCATGGACATGTGCGAGAGAGCATGCGTGCATGTGTGTTTATGTGTTTCTGTGGCTGTGTATGTGCGTGTCCATTTTCCTAGATAGTTTGATCTGAAAATGAAAGCTCATCTGTTCGCCTTGTTTGTTTGGTCTCACCCAACTTACTCCTGCTAGGCCTCCATTATGCAAACCCATCAAGGTCAAACGTAGAGGTCAACTGATAAGCGACATCCACAAACAAATTTTAAAACTTTTTCGATGAATACTGCGAGTCAAGGCTGTTAAGGAAAATACTTCAGATTAGCAGTGACCCTGGGGTTCGTTTCACAAGGGCTAACGTTATGTAGCGTGAGCGCAAATCGGCAAAACGGTACTAAGAAAAACCTCTTTCGCCGACCTTTGCCCAAAACGTTTTGTGGCTACTCCCAAAGTATCTCTTGGCGAACTATCACGTGACTTGCATGGGGTGAATACATTTCTTGTTGTTGATTGGTCCATTAAAGTTTGGTTAAAATAATACCCTTTTTTGGACCAATCAGACAAGATATTGTAATATTCTTCCGCAAACGTTTTCTAAAGTGTTTCTTAGGCCCCTTTTGGCGTAACAGTTATGCGCGCGGCGACCGTCGTCTAGAGAAACTCAACCCAGGTTTCATGTCTACGTGACTACCGTGTATCAGCAGAATGTCACCAGTCTGTCCCTACAATCTTACTAGGCTATTTTAACACGTCAAATAATCTTTATTATCTGGATACTAAAACCAGGTGCGGATGCAAAACTCCACAGTAAAACACGGAAAAACAATTGAGGGGAAAGTCACACAGTATAATACATGTCTTGAGATATTAGGCGCAATTTGTGTTTGTGTGTGTGTGTGTGTGTGTGTGTGTGTGTGTGTGTGTGTGTGTGTGTATGTGTATGTGTGTGCGCGCGCGCGCGTGCATGAAGTCAGGTCAAGTCAAAATGATCGTTACTGACGATAAAGGAATGTATGTATGTGTGTGTGTGTGTGCGCGCACGCGCCTGTGTATGCATGCCTGTGTGTGTGCGTATATAAATATGTGTATCTGAGATTGTGCGTGCGTGTGTGCGCGCACGCGTGTCTGTGTATGCTTGTGCGCATGTGTGCTTGAGAGTGTGTGTGGGTGCGTGCATCCGCTTATGTCGTGTGAGCATACACATTTCTCTCTGCATGGGGGGAGGGGGGGGGGGGGGCGGAGAAAAACTGTCTCGAGGCATGCGAAACTCTGTGAACTTTGTATCCGAGAGCAGACCCTGGGGATTACTTTACAGCTGGCTGCAAGGCGTCGTGTATGCATTGATCATAACACTGAAAAATACTTTTGTTGATAGATTTTTAATATTATGTTATTTATATATACTGAAAAGCAGTCAGCTAAAATTTTTAATTTACTATGTTACAAATGATGTCTGCATTTGAACAAAACCAGAAACAATTGTCCTGATGCTTTCAGTGTGATTTGTTTCAATCAGAATCACAAGAACTGGTAAAGCATTGACTATCTTTGTTTATTAAAAAAGCAAAAAAGAAACAAACAATAAACGACAACAAAAGAAACATGTTCCTATGGTAATCCAGACATAAAAATATGGATTCGTCTTCGTGTGTACATATAAAGAAAACTGGAATGTCAATAAGATCCATTAATCTAAATAGTCCTTTTTCTTTCTTTTTCTCCTGGGCAGCAAGAAACATCAACTTGGATCTCCTCCTCCTTGTTCACGGCATCTGTTTAGTAATGCATTTAGTAATTCATAAATCTTTATATTGCTTGCTGGTTTATTCATTTATTATTGTAAGCGCTTTGGGCTTTCTTATAGGCGCTATAAATGCTAATTATTATTGTTATTAATGCATCGGCCTGTAACACCCTACAACTGACAAGATTGTTTTAATAAGTCTAAAACAATAATAAACAACCTACAGAGTGTTCTGGTTTAAATGTTTTATTTTCCAAAGAAACAACAATAACAGCAACAAGCAACGCTTTAAATGAGTGCTCTCTCTCTCTCTCTGTGTAGTGTGTAGTGTGTGTGTGTGTGTGTGTGTGTGTGTGTGTGTGTGTGTGTGTGTGTGTGTGTGTGTGCGCGTGTGTGTGTGCGTGTGCGCGCGTGTGTGTGTGTGCGTGCGTGCGCGTGCGTGCGTGCGCGTGCGTGTGTTCCCTTCATCTAAATAGTTACTGATAATAAGAACACTAATAATCTACTTTTAATGTGAGCGAGGTGAAGTGATAACTTGATCAGTCCTTGCCCCTATTTGACGTCATGCAACAACGTCTAGTTTTATAGAACAGAGATATCTACTAGACGTTTAGTAATACACTGGGACACTTGAGTTTGAAACCCTGCTGAGGCTAATCATATCAAGGCTCTTATGTTTTTCAGTGTCTCAAACAGGCAAGACCCTGGATCTCTTCACAAAGAGTGAATACATTCATTTCATAGACCCTCTCTCCCTCTCTCTCGCCTGTCTGTATGTCTCTGTATGTGTTATAGGATTTTTCGTCTTCTTCTTCTTCTGCGTTCCCAATTGGCCATGTTCAAATCTTTAGTCCAGTCCCGACGGCGAAGTCTGCTGTCTTTCTTAGCGCCTTTGTTGGCCCCCACAGCTTCTCCTGGAGCTCCACTCTCACCAGCCAGGTTTGACACCGAATGTCTCGGTAAGTAGGGCAGTCCTGGAGGATATGCTCAGGAGTCTGGATGCCAGTGCCACAGGGGCACTCACTTGTGTGTGACAGGTTTATCCTGTGGAGATGTGACAGGAGTTGGCAATGGCTTGTTCTCAGTCTAAACAATATCACCTGGTGCTGACGACTGAGGCCCTGTAGATAGGTAGGATTTCGATCTGTGCCATTTTCCCTTATTGTGCTGCGTTAGCTTTCTTACATTGTATTGCCTATAGCTGAATGCGCGCGCGCGCGCAGAGAGAGAGAGAGAGAGAGAGAGAGAGAGAGAGAGAGAGAGAGAGAGAGAGAGAGAGAGAGAGAGAGAGAGAGAGAGAGAGAGAGAGAAGAGAGAGAGAGAGAGAGATAGAGAGAGAGAGAGAGAGTAGAGAGAGAGAGAGAGAGAGTATAGAGAGAGAGAGAGAGAGAGAGAGAGAGAGTGTGTGTGTGTGTGTGTGTGTGTGTGTGTGTGTGTGTGTGTGTGTGTGTGTGTGTGTGTGTGTGTGTGTGTGTGTGTGTGTGTGTGTGTGTGTGTGTGTGTGTGTGTGTGTGTGTGTGTGTGTGTGTGTGTGTGTGTGTGTGTGTGTGTGTGTGTGTGTGTGTGTGTGTGTGTGTGTGTGTGTGTGTGTGTGTGTGTGTGTGTGTGTGTGTGTGTGTGTGTGTGGTGTGTGTGTGTGTGTGTGTGTGTGTGTGTGTGTGTGTGTGTGTGTGTGTGTGTGTGTGTGTGTGTGTGTGTGTGTGTGTGTGTGTGTGTGTGTGTGTGTGTGTGTGTGTGTGTGTGTGTGTGTGTGTGTGTGTGTGTGTGTGTGTGTGTGTGTGTGTGTGTGTGTGTGTGTGTGTGTGTGTGTGTGTGTGTGTGTGTGTGTGTGTGTGTGTGTGTGTGTGTGTGTGTGTGTGTGTGTGTGTGTGTGTGTGTGTGTGTGTGTGTGTGTGTGTGTGTGTGTGTGTGTGTGTGTGTGTGTGTGTGTGTGTGTGTGTGTGTGTGTGTGTGTGTGTGTGTGTGTGTGTGTGTGTGTGTGTGTGTGTGTGTGTGTGTGTGTGTGTGTGTGTGTGTGTGTGTGTGTGTGTGCATGCATGCGTGTGCGCGTGATGTTGGATGTTATGTTTATTAGATACTTGATCGTCACATCAAAACCGAGCTGACAACTCAAGACAATGAAAATTTTGTTGATACGGCAAAAACATATAAACATTGTCATAGCACATATGAAATGATAAAATGTGTTGCAAAGTGTGCGACATCTGTGGGTGTTGTCATGTTGTCAAAATGGCAGACAAGACTCAGTGGTGAAAGGAGGAGGAACATGTATAAATGCCACAATGAATTGTAGTAAATACAGGTATATTATTTATTCCATGTGGCATTGTATTATGACAGATACAGAAGATACAAGCATGCATGAATGCAAACTAACATACACACACATTGTGCGCGCACGCACACACAGTCACATACAAACACAATAAATCACACACACACACACACACATGCACACACACACACACACACCTGATAGGAAATCCTACCCCACCTACTCCCCTCCAACTTCACCTACCTATGACACTTGCGCACGCACGCACGCACGCACGCACACGCACGCACACACACAACCACACACGTTTTTTGAAACTTTTAGTGGAAGGACGTAAAATCGTAAAAACAACCCACGCACACACACACCTATATCTGCAGTTGTAAACCCATTCACAGGGTTCATTCTTGCAACAGGACATCATAGGTCATTTGACCGGTTGGCAGAAAAATCAATAGGTCATTTTCCCAAAACAATAGGTCACAGATTTACCCCGGTACATTACCATGTTCATGAAGGTTAGCAAACAGATGTGGCCTTTCCCCATGGTTGAAGGTTTTCATCAGAAATGTATGAATGATTCATACAAACATACAAACATTTGTATGAATGATTCATACAAACATGTATGCGCATACATAAACACAAAGGTATATATTGGCAGACACAAGCATCTGCGTACAAACATATATAATTATGTTCACATACTCAATCTTACATGCGCATACACATGCATGCTCGCGCTTACACACACACACAATCTGTTGGCAGATGCTACCATCATATGGTCCAATGCAATTAACGTTTAAATTTAAGCCTTTTCAACTTCAGTCAAACACAATCTCTCTCTCTCTCTCTCTCTCTCTCTCTCTCTCTCCCCCCCTCCCTCTATATCTCTTTCCCAGTGCATACAATTCATATGTGCGTGCGTCGTGTGTCATTGTGTGTGTGTGTGTGTGTGTGTGTGTGTGTGTGTGTGTGTGTGTGTGTGTGTGTGTGTGTGTGTGTGTGTGTGTGTGTGTGTGTGAGAGAGAGAGAGAGAGAGAGAGAGAGAGAGAGAGAGATAGAGAGAGAGAGAGTGTGTGTGTGTATGTATATGCATGAATGCACAATGTGTGTGTGTGTGTATGTGTGCACAATGTATGTGTGTACAATATGTGCGTGCATGCGTGTATGTGTGCGTGCACACGCGTCCTTCTTTCTCTAATTATGATTTACATGCACACATTTCAAAAGAGTTTGAGCACAAAACGCTGAACTATCAAAACAGGTCTCCTGAGTGTTCATTTTATCAGCAACTTGCAAGGACACCTCACATTCTTGACACCAGTTTATATCTCCTATCAGTCGCCCAGGGCTCCCAATCGTCCCGTAAAACAAGGGGTCCCATGGACTTCTTCACTTACAGTATAGAGGGTCCTAGAGGCGGAATAGAGGGTCCCAGTGGCATTGCGAATGCTAAAAATAATTTCATTTCTAGTGCATTCCTAATGACCCGGGGACCCCCTGCACATTCTTTTAGAGGGTCGGAGGTCCTGTAGAATTTTAGTGCTTCATAGACCCCCAAATGTGGGTCCCTGGGAGCCCTGAGTCACCACTGTTCAGTGTTATATCTCGTTTTAAACAGGTCACTACGGTACCTAAAGAGAAGGTAGGCCTAATGATTTAGCTGGGATTGGTTTTTGGAGGGGTGGGGTGGGGAGGGAGACAGAGACAGACAGGGGATCTCACACACGCCTGGACCCAGTTACACAAACAGTAGGCCTACACTGAGAAAACATATTACATAACTCAAGTAGTTGAGGAAAAAACCCAACTCATGCAAGTTCATGTGGGCGAGCAAGAGCCCACGGCACAACACTGTCTAGTCACAAGGCTTAAGAAAGTTGGAGTGCTATTCTGATTCATAGAACGAGATTCGAAGTCATTGTCCAGAATATATCATAGTCCAGTATTAAATATAAACTATGAGTGGAGATTGAATATTTCTCACTAATACATTTACTGTATTGTTAAAAATTCGGGACTTTCCTGGTGTTGCACTGCATCCGGGCACTGCCTCCAGGATCGTTCCCACCATCTTTATATAGACTACTGTCTCATATGTATCTGCTCCAGACCGGAGGACGTTAAGCAGATTTTCACTACACACGTTTTTCACTCGTTCCCCACAGACACATGGGGAAAGAGTGAAACATGTTAACGTGAGACCATTAAAGTCACAACATTATATGAAAGCAAAGAAGCAGGAATGACAGGCTTCAGTTTCACTGACGTCACAAGAACCTAAGCCTTCTTTCCTGTTCTTTGTTGTTGCTAGCAGCGGCTGGTATCTAGACACCTCGTGCCTCATGCTCTGCGTTGATTCCATGCATGGATGCAATTGGAGAAAATTAAAAAACAGGCAAGGAGGGGTATAGGGGCGTTGTCCCCCTGAAGCTGAAGAAAAAGCAAAATCATACTCAATTTGAAGCCTATTCCAGGCTTGTAAAGTGATAATTCAACACTTTTTTCCCCTTGTGAATCAAATTTGTTTTTTGTGGTCAAAATTTTGAAAAACAGGCGCCGCCTTGTACCCGAGGCAAGGTTGTATCCATGCTGGTGGGACTTACAGGTGACAGAACATTGTATTATTTCCTCCTTCTGACCCTTGAAGAGAAAGGCTTGGAGTGCTTTGAACAAATCTTTGGAAATTGTGGTGTTTGCAGTGTAACTTTCGCATTTGCAAATGAATATAGTTTGACTTGTAAATTTCAATCAGGTAAAATTTTAAATGTCTATCCACATTGCAATAAGATTTATGTTGTTGTCTTAACCAGTAATTAATGAATAAAGAAAGGAAGGCATAACTACACATAAAACACACACACTCAACAATGGCTATACAAATAGAGCACTTGAGTCCATTTCTAATATTTCTATGAAGAAAAAAAGAGCAAAATATGTAATAATTGCTCAATTATAGACCTAGTTTGAAATTTTGCTTGCACAAAGCACTGCTGCTAAACAACTTATACTGAAAATTATCTGCCCCTGTGGGGCCTGTTCCTTCCCGGCTGAACTGGGGGGTTTAATGGACTTAACCCAGTGCAAGCTTTAGGTTTTTCCTTTCTATGTTTTCTGTAGGTACATGCGCCCTCCTAGTTCCGTCGCGACTATTGCCAGTATTGGTACCTGCGACGTACTGATCCTGATCCTGTCTCGTGCACTGAAACGTGTGCGCCACACAAAGTAGTAGTATGCAGCCACAGGAAATTCTCTGCCCCTGACTCGTCACTAGGTGGCATGGCCAACTCAGTCCTATAATTATCGCCCTTACGTGTCACCAAGAGTAGAATAAAGCCCCATTCATTGCTTTGTGTACTTCTACTGTTATTGTCACAGACTACCATTTAGCCCACCCCCATGCATGCAGCCCCAGTGGAACAGGCTTTGCTAATCCTTGACCTCGATCAAACTTTGGACAAAGGGCTGGCGTTATCCTGGGCGTGTAATCATGACTGCGTCTTAGTCAACACGGGTAGTAGTATGTAAATTAGACTATAACTCCCAAAACGATTAGCGGCTTAGCCTAGTTTACAAACTACTACCCGTGTTGACTGTCGAAGACGGACTCATGGTTGCACGTCCTGGTCTTTATTGTTACTGTTTAGGAAGTAAGCCGAGAGCAGTGTGCTCGTTTTAAGCGCACTTGTATGTAGAGTAATGCACACGATCACCAACGCACACACATGTACTAGTACTACTACACCCAGACACATAATGGTACAGTGGAACCTCCCTTATAAGACCTCCCATTATAAGACTCCCTACCATATAAGACCTACTTCTCTGATACATTACCCTTCTTTGTAAGTATTAAAAGTACCTCCCTTATAAGACCCCTCCCTTATAAGACCCCTCCCTTATAAGACCTCATTTTGGATGATTTTTGAAGGTCTTATATAAGGGAGGTTCCACTGTACTTATATGCTACCTGCACACATACAGTAGAACCTCCCTGCTAAAACCTTCCCTATTAAGACTGCCTCAAGTCCCCCTAAAAAGACCTTTCAATTTGGCTGACTTTGCAAGGTCTTAATAGGGAGGTTCCAATGTACCTTTAAAAACAATATTAACAAGAACACTAAATGAATATCCTTAATCAATCCAGTAAACGATATATACATACGTCTGCATGTAAGTGCGTGCATGCATACATGAGCTCGTTACTGTGCATGCATGCGCACGTGCGTGTAAAATTGTTTTCGTCCTACCGGAAAAACTACCAATAAGCACCAAGGTCAAAGGTGAAACTCCTTAAATCTCCCACCCGCCCACTTAATCACTTCAGGACATGTCCGAAGATGTCGCACGGCTATTACCCCCCACCATCCTCTGATACCAATCTGTGTCATGGTCATGTCTGTTTTAACACCCACCACTGAACACACTTATAGTACCACTGTCAACTGTTTCGCAGGAAATGATAAACTAGAAAGCACCGATTCACAGCGCAACCCTTAAATGATAACCCAGTCCACCCACCCGCCCCTTAACCCTTTCACCGCCAGCCATATTTCAGCTAAAAAATGTCCATTAAATTTACCTGGGTAGAGAACAAAATCCATCTGCAGTATTGGGGATTCTTCTGTGACAGATATGAAATGAGGTCTATCCTTCCTTCCCAAAACGAAGACAATAGGGCCTTTTGGATAATAGGACCCCAATTTGATGCCTTTTAGTGACATAGGTGTTAAATCACCGTGGTGCTAAAATGCGACTTTGGCGGTGAAAGGGTTAAACTAAAGGGGGAGTAAAAATCAATCCATCCAACCAATCAACCAACTGACAAACTAACTCAGACAATAATCCAGGTTTAATTCTTAGGCCGGGTTCACAGTAGACGCGTAAGTTCCGTATGGAAAACCCATAATAAGTAGAAGAAAGAAGGATCAAAGTTATGCATATAGGGGAAATTTGGACACGTGTGGACTTCTTTGTTTCACTTATTTATGGATTGAGCACGGGTTTCTGCATGGAATATCCGCTTATGTGTGTACACGGCCTAAGTCAAAAATATGTAGTATTATTGTTTAGGTGATACCCTAAACCAGTACAAAATATCCTCCACAACTGTTTAGTTCTCATTGACATTTTTCTGAGCAAAAGAGATATCAGTCACTGATTCAGGCACTATGGAAAAACAAAAACAGACAAAACAGGCAGTGGGATAAACAAGATCAAAAACATTTATAACAGACAGGCAGACAGACAAACACAGAAACCGACAGACACACACAAGCACAACTTTCGCCAAGGAAAGAAAGAAAGTGGTACCTGAATACAAAGGCTATGTGTGCTTTTAACACCCATCAACTAGTCTTTAACTGAAAGCTGTCCTGTCACTTACAGTCAGTCTTTCATTTTATTATTTTTACATTGAAAACGTATGTATCATACGAAACGCCTGTCTGTTAAGCCTCAATAAAAGGACCAAAATACTACCTGAATGTCTTGTGTTTCATGTGAAAGCTAGAGGCATACTGTACCTTTAGAAATCAAATATGTCAAAGCTTGTATTCACCTCGTTTTTCTCCTACAAAAGCCGGGTTCACATTAGATGCGTAAGTTCTGTACGGAAAACACTAAATAAGTGGAAGAAAGAAGGATAAAAGTGTACGTACATAGGGGAAATTCGGACACGTGCGCAAATTTGTTCCCTTCTTGGATTCACTTATTTATGGATTGCGCACAGGTTTCCGCATGGAATATCCGCTTATGTGTGTACAGGGCCTAAGCCTTTGCCCCACTGAAACTTGAATACATGTAGCAAAACTATTCAGCAACGTGAAATGTTTTTAGCCGTAAATCACTTCCTGTTCTGTTTTTGTATGGAACAAATGTTTTTCTCTACAGTCGTACCTCTCCAGAAAATAAAAGGTTTCCGAGTTGCTTTGTAGAAGTCTTACACTTGCAGCATACAGGGTCTCTCTAAAGCAAAGACAACAAAATGTTTCCCATAAAAAGAAGCTTCAGATATGGTGAATGTAAAGGGCGTATATGGTGAATAGGCAAAGGAGTTTTGGGCATAACTTACAAAATGGAAGAATGTATTGTCTTGACAAACACACTACATATACGAGAGAGAGAGAGAGTGAGAGAGAGAGAGAGAGAGAGAGAGAGAGAGAGAGAGAGAGAGAGAGAGAGAGAGAGAGAGAGAGAGAGAGAGAGAGAGAGAGAGAGAGAGAGAGAGAGAGAGAGAGAGTGACAAAGATAGACAGACAGAAAGAGAGGGGGAGGGGGCGGGTTGGGACTAAAATCAACTGAGAAAACGAACACAAAAACAAGTTATGTAAAGAATGAAACACCCCATTTAACTCAAGACTACTTTATTATCTCATGAAGAGAAATTATGTTATTTACATAAATACTTTTTTTTAGAAGATTTTTTTTTGGCTTAACATAAAATTATTTACAGTAGCTTGCGTCCCAAAACAATGATTATACAGATGATTTTTTTTTTAATGTTAATAGAAAATGGGGGAGGGGGGGGGGGGGAGAAAGACAAACATAATTATGACATGCTTGTTTCACGGAGCATCTTCAGCTGCTGTTACTAGCCAAAGATTGGGCAGTTTATTTGATTTTTAGAGGACCACAACCCACCCCCCAATAAACCAATAAAAAGACGTTAAAGAACAAGTAAATGGAGAGAGTGGCCAACAATAAAACATAGGACTTTTGAGGACAGATCATTAACAGAGAGAGATAGGGAGATAGGGGGAGAGAGAGAGAGGAGGGGAGAGAGAGAGAAACACACACACACACACAGTCAGACAAAGTGAAACAGATAAATCTATAGAGAGGCAGGTAAATAGGCAGAGAGAAACAGGGGTGAGGGAGAGAAGAGGGTGTGGTAAATAGGCAGAGAGAAAGAGAGAGAAGAGGGTGGGGTAAATAGGCAGAGAAAGAGAGAAGAGGGTGGGGTAAATAGGCAGAGAAAGAGAGAGAAGAGGGTGGGGTAAATAGGCAGAGAGAAAGAGAGAGAAGAGGGTGGGGTAAATAGGCAGAGAGAAAGAGAGAGAAGAGGGTGGGGTAAATAGGCAGAGAAAGAGAGAAGAGGGTGTGGTAAATAGGCAGAGAGAAAGAGAGAGAAGAGGGTGGGGTAAATAGGCAGAGAGAGAGAAGAGGGTGGGGTAAATAGGCAGAGAAAGAGAGAGAAGAGGGTGGGGTAAATAGGCAGAGAGAAAGAGAGAGAAGAGGGTGGGGTAAATAGGCAGAGAGAAAGAGAGAGAAGAGGGTGGGGTAAATAGGCAGAGAAAGAGAGAGAAGAGGGTGGGGTAAATAGGCAGAGAAAGAGAGAGAAGAGGGTGGGGTAAATAGGCAGAGAAAGAGAGAAGAGGGTGGGGTAAATAGGCAGAGAAAGAGAGAGAAGAGGGTGGGGTAAATAGGCAGAGAGAAAGAGAGAGAAGAGGGTGGGGTAAATAGGCAGAGAAAGAGAGAGAAGAGGGTGGGGTAAATAGGCAGAGAAAGAGAGAGAAGAGGGTGGGGTAAATAGGCAGAGAAAGAGAGAGAAGAGGGTGGGGTAAATAGGCAGAGAAAGAGAGAGAAGAGGGTGGGGTAAATAGGCAGAGAGAAAGAGAGAGAAGAGGGTGGGGTAAATAGGCAGAGAAAGAGAGAGAAGAGGGTGGGGTAAATAGGCAGAGAGAAAGAGAGAGAAGAGGGTGGGGTAAATAGGCAGAGAAAGAGAGAAGAGGGTGGGGTAAATAGGCAGAGAAAGGGGGAGGGGGGTAGAGAAGAGGATGAGGATGGAAAGATGGGGGGAAAGGGAGGAGAAAGGTAAGAGCCTAAGAATCTAATAAGAGTCGTTTGCCAATGTACACATTCCCTTCCCCTCTCCTCTTCCCCCACCCCTCTCTCTCTCTTGATATCTCTCCCCCCTCCTCATCTCTCCTGTCTCTTCATTCGGACCTTTGAACATTTCTTAGTGTGTGTCTTTGATGATGATGAGAAGATAAATGAAATGTCAATTATTGTGAGCCAAAAATTATCTCATTCCTCAAGCGACGTGTGATATGTGATATTTGCTGCCATTTTTAAAGATGTTTTATGAAAAAGATATTAAAATCGTGCTTTTCGAAGGGTGTTCGTGATTTGACCGAATGGCTAAAAAATGAGAGGTTGTAAATAACCGGTTACAGATAGTCCTCTCAGCAGACTATAACCACTTTGACATTGCCTTGACCCTTCTTGTACTAAATATTCGGAATAACCATAAGCCAATGCTTCTGCACACCAAATTTGAACATTGTAAGTCCAACGATGTGAAAGATATGGCCACAAGAAGAAATGTATGTTTTCAAGGTCAAACTTCAAGGTCAAGGTCAGAATGGTTACTATGTTTGTATGGGACCTTTTGGGTACTATGATGCACCACCACAGTAAATTTGAAGCAATTCCGTGCAACAATTCTTGAGATACAGCCTTGTGATTCGCACACACGTGCGCACAAATTCATGACCATAATATTATAGCCCTTCAATCAGAAAACGCTTGTGAAAAAAACCTGCATTGAAATATGTGCAAAAGTTCATGAGATATTTGCGGTAAGTGTTTTGGTGTTTGAACTCCTTAATCAGCATGACCTTGACCTTTAAATGAAACTAAGCTAATAGTCTATCCCCTTTAACTTGTACACTAAAAGTGATTGAAATAAACTGAATGGTTTTCATGAAAACGTGGCTGGAAGGACAGACGGACACACGCATGGACGGACGGAGGAAACAAACACAAAACTTTTTTTCCCCGAAGCTTCGCTCGGAAACTAAAAAAGAAGAACCCCCCCCCCCTAAAAGACAGGTAAACACTAAACTAAAGGAAACTAAAACAACACAGAATAAAAACTGCAGAAGACAGAAATAATTTAATATTATGCAGGGAATGGAAAAAAAGATACACCCCACACACACCAACAACAACAAAAAGAGAAAGAGACACTGATAAAATGAAAAACTTTATTTAACACGGATAAATATTTTAGGCTATGCTTATTCTTACGAGAGAGAGAGAGAGAGAGAGAGAGAGAGAGAGAGAGAGAGAGAGAGAGAGAGAGAGAGAGAGAGAGAGAGAGAGAGAGAGAGAGAGAGAGAGAGAGAGAGAGAGAGAGAGGGGGGGGGAGGAGAGAGAGAGAGAGAGAGAGAGAGAGGAGGGAGAGAGAGGGAGAGAGAGAGAGAGAGAGAGAGAGAGAGAGAGAGAGAGAGAGAGAGAGAGAGAGAGAGAGACAGAGAGAGGAGACACATACACAATCTATGAAATTGCATCATACAGACCTCTATGTAGACTTCAACTAGTCACTAACAAGCCACTTGACAAAGTGTTGGGTAAATGAACAATCAACCACTTATAAACTTCCTGTTCTCGTCTGAGGCATTTGTTGACTAGACTCAAGCCGTCAAGGAGATCAGTGACTGGGTGAGCGTGGGGCATCGTCAACCAAAATGTAATGAGTAGGCCTAGTTCAGACGTGAGAGGTTTGACGAGAGTCAGAGTGGCACAGACCACAGGAACAGAATGTTTTAGCTCATGTCATGGTCTACTTGCCATTTGGCATTTCTTCAAACAAACTTTAAATAATAATATTGAATGCAAGTTGTACTTACTTTCCATTTCCAATTCTGTCGTGGCAGACGAACTTTCCGTCCGTGCAGTCGGCAGTAAATTGGGGGAAAACATCTCCAAGTTTGACAGCCATGGCTCTTGTTGAAACAGAAGCAGACGACAGCACGTTCTTCCAAATCGAAGTGCAGACGACGAGTGATCAGCCTGGCGCGTGCGACGACGAGTGTTCCCCTCTGATTGGCCCGAACTTTGCCGAGGTGAGCACGAGGTTTTGTATTTTTTTCTTTCCGGATAAGTCCGGATACGCTCCGGAAATTCACGGACACTGACGATCTCTGACAGACACAAACATGGCAGACCGGAAGTAGGCAGAGAAGATAACATCTGCGAGCTTATTAGAAGAAGAAAAAACTATGTTAGTTTCTTGAAAATGTCGTCTGTGGACGAATTTCAGTTTTTAAGTTTGAAGTAGGATGGAATCAGAACGCCATGATGCTCAGGTGAGGGTCGATTGTTGGGTTTATTGTTGTTTTTGTGGTTCGAGATGAGCAAAGCCCAACCGAAGGATGCAACTTCAGTCTTCACTGATAAGCCAGGGATAGTAAGAGGAAGGGCTTCTTCAAGGCCTACACCAAACTTATGCAAAATGGAGTCACGCGTTTCTTGTTCTATAATTTGGCTGTGATAGCTCGCATTCTTTGTTTTATGCCAATCACTGTTAGTGTTATGAACAAATTATACCACAAAACACTACCAACCCTCCATGCACTGTACAAATGTGGCTTGGTGGATCCATAAAGGATGCCAGTGGTTCTACCCATAATGGAGATAATATTTGATCAAAGAAACCACAAACACCACTAACTGTGTATACTTTTTGAAGGTAGCTCTGTGCTGTGAAAAGAATAAAATAAAAGTAAAAGATTGTGCTGGTTTACTTTTGGGGGGACAGATAGTGTATGAGCATGGTACATAGAGAGATCTCTTTCGAATTATGGAATTCTCGTCAGTATGTATATCTGCTAACAAACACAACGACGAAAATGGTGTTTTACGTCCTCTTGGTCTGAATCAGACACATATGGGACATTTGTAAATACAAATATGGTGGGAACAATACTGGAGGCAATGCCCGGAGGCAGTACGAAACCAGTAAAGTCCCGATTTTTTTTATTAATACAGATAGCTGTAGCGGTAACCACGCCTCGGTTAAACCTCATCGGCTATGGCACCGCTACAAGTACTTCGATAATGCTAACAAACACTATCTTGTGGATCAACCCCAACAGAAAGACATTTCTAATAAAAGAATGGTGTCTTCTCTGCACTAGGCCGAAAAGTCCACAATTTAAGCAAACCAGCACAAGGTGAAGAGAAAAATGAAGAACATTTTGGGTAAAATAGATAAGTTATTAAAATGCGGAAATTGCGATTTGAAAAATGTAATACATGTGGGTAGAAAGAGCCGACCACTGAGGTGATCCTCTAATTAAAGGGATGCAACTGCAAGTAAACCTTGTGGTGTAGCTACTCCCTGAGCCCAACATGTAAAGAGCTGGAAAGTCAGAGCTGTTAGCAGATATGTATACATACTGATGATAATTCCATAATTCAAAAGAGATCTCTCTATGTACCATGCTCATACACTATCTGTCCCCCATTAGGACAAAAAGTAAACCAGCACAATCTTTTACTTTTATTTTATTCTTTTCACAGCACAGAGCTACCTTCAAAAAGTATACACAGTTAGTGGTGTTTGTGGTTTCTTTGATCAAGCACTGTTAGTGTAAGAGGTAATTATTTTGCAAAATTCGCTCGGGGTCTGGTTCAAGCAGCCTCCCCCCTCCATTCTTTACTTCCTTTTCTTGTCTCCATTGTGTTTTCTTTCTTTTTTCCCCAGCCAGTTCCTTCTTCTTCTCTTACTCTTAACCCTTTCACCGCCAGTTCCTTCTTCTTCTCTTACTCTTAACCCTTTCACCGCCAGTTCCTTCTTCTTCTCTTACTCTTAACCCTTTCACCGCCAGTTCCTTCTTCTTCTCTTACTCTTAACCCTTTCACCGCCATTCCTTCTTCTTCTCTTACTCTTAACCCTTTCACCGCCAGTTCCTTCTTCTTCTCTTACTCTTAACCCTTTCACCGCCATTCCTTCTTCTTCTCTTACTCTTAACCCTTTCACCGCCATTCCTTCTTCTTCTCTTACTCTTAACCCTTTCACCGCCATTCCTTCTTCTTCTCTTACTCTTAACCCTTTCACCGCCATTCCTTCTTCTTCTCTTACTCTTAACCCTTTCACCGCCAGTTCCTTCTTCTTCTCTTACTCTTAACCCTTTCACCGCCATTCCTTCTTCTTCTCTTACTCTTAACCCTTTCACCGCCATTCCTTCTTCTTCTCTTACTCTTAACCCTTTCACCGCCATTCCTTCTTCTTCTCTTACTCTTAACCCTTTCACCGCCATTCCTTCTTCTTCTCTTACTCTTAACCCTTTCACCGCCATTCCTTCTTCTTCTCTTACTCTTAACCCTTTCACCGCCATTCCTTCTTCTTCTCTTACTCTTAACCCTTTCACCGCCAGTTCCTTCTTCTTCTCTTACTCTTAACCCTTTCACCGCCAGTTCCTTCTTCTTCTCTTACTCTTAACCCTTTCACCGCCATTCCTTCTTCTTCTCTTACTCTTAACCCTTTCACCGCCAGTTCCTTCTTCTTCTCTTACTCTTAACCCTTTCACCGCCAGTTCCTTCTTCTTCTCTTACTCTTAACCCTTTCACCGCCATTCCTTCTTCTTCTCTTACTCTTAACCCTTTCACCGCCAGTTCCTTCTTCTTCTCTTACTCTTAACCCTTTCACCGCCATTCCTTCTTCTTCTCTTACTCTTAACCCTTTCACCGCCATTCCTTCTTCTTCTCTTACTCTTAACCCTTTCACCGCCATTCCTTCTTCTTCTCTTACTCTTAACCCTTTCACCGCCATTCCTTCTTCTTCTCTTACTCTTAACGCTTTCACCGCCATTCCTTCTTCTTCTCTTACTCTTAACCCTTTCACCGCCATTCCTTCTTCTTCTCTTACTCTTAACCCTTTCACCGCCATTCCTTCTTCTTCTCTTACTCTTAACCCTTTCACCGCCATTCCTTCTTCTTCTCTTACTCTTAACCCTTTCACCGCCATTCCTTCTTCTTCTCTTACTCTTATTCTTAACCCTTTCACCGCCAGTTCCTTCTTCTTCTCTTACTCTTAACCCTTTCACCGCCAGTTCCTTCTTCTTCTCTTACTCTTAACCCTTTCACCGCCATTCCTTCTTCTTCTCTTACTCTTAACCCTTTCACCGCCATTCCTTCTTCTTCTCTTACTCTTAACCCTTTCACCGCCATTCCTTCTTCTTCTCTTACTCTTATTCTTAACCCTTTCACCGCCAGTTCCTTCTTCTTCTCTTACTCTTAACCCTTTCACCGCCAGTTCCTTCTTCTTCTCTTACTCTTAACCCTTTCACCGCCATTCCTTCTTCTTCTCTTACTCTTAACCCTTTCACCGCCAGTTCCTTCTTCTTCTCTTACTCTTATTCTTAACCCTTTCACCGCCAGTTCCTTCTTCTTCTCTTACTCTTAACCCTTTCACCGCCAGTTCCTTCTTCTTCTCTTACTCTTAACCCTTTCACCGCCATTCCTTCTTCTTCTCTTACTCTTAACCCTTTCACCGCCATTCCTTCTTCTTCTCTTACTCTTAACCCTTTCACCGCCATTCCTTCTTCTTCTCTTACTCTTAACCCTTTCACCGCCATTCCTTCTTCTTCTCTTACTCTTAACCCTTTCACCGCCATTCCTCCTTCTTCTCTTACTCTTAACCCTTTCACCGCCAGTTCCTTCTTCTTCTCTTACTCTTAACCCTTTCACCGCCATTCCTTCTTCTTCTCTTACTCTTAACCCTTTCACCGCCAGTTCCTTCTTCTTCTCTTACTCTTAACCCTTTCACCGCCATTCCTTCTTCTTCTCTTACTCTTAACCCTTTCACCGCCATTCCTTCTTCTTCTCTTACTCTTAACCCTTTCACCGCCATTCCTTCTTCTTCTCTTACTCTTAACCCTTTCACCGCCATTCCTTCCTTCTTCTCTTACTCTTAACCCTTTCACCGCCAGTTCCTTCTTCTCTTACTCTTAACCCTTTCACCGCCAGTTCCTTCTTCTCTTACTCTTAACCCTTTCACCGCCATTCCTTCTTCTTCTCTTACTCTTAACCCTTTCACCGCCATTCCTCCTTCTTCTCTTACTCTTAACCCTTTCACCGCCAGTTCCTTCTTCTTCTCTTACTCTTAACCCTTTCACCGCCATTCCTTCTTCTTCTCTTACTCTTATTCTTAACCCTTTCACCGCCAGTTCCTTCTTCTTCTCTTACTCTTAACCCTTTCACCGCCAGTTCCTTCTTCTTCTCTTACTCTTAACCCTTTCACCGCCATTCCTTCTTCTTCTCTTACTCTTAACCCTTTCACCGCCATTCCTTCTTCTTCTCTTACTCTTAACCCTTTCACCGCCATTCCTTCTTCTTCTCTTACTCTTAACCCTTTCACCGCCATTCCTTCTTCTTCTCTTACTCTTAACGCTTTCACCGCCATTCCTTCTTCTTCTCTTACTCTTAACCCTTTCACCGCCATTCCTTCTTCTCTTACTCTTAACCCTTTCACCGCCAGTTCCTTCTTCTTCTCTTACTCTTAACCCTTTCACCGCCATTCCTTCTTCTTCTCTTACTCTTAACCCTTTCACCGCCATTCCTTCTTCTTCTCTTACTCTTAACCCTTTCACCGCCATTCCTCCTTCTTCTCTTACTCTTAACCCTTTCACCGCCATTCCTTCTTCTTCTCTTACTCTTAACCCTTTCACCGCCATTCCTTCTTCTTCTCTTACTCTTAACCCTTTCACCGCCATTCCTTCTTCTTCTCTTACTCTTAACCCTTTCACCGCCATTCCTCCTTCTTCTCTTACTCTTAACCCTTTCACCGCCATTCCTTCTTCTTCTCTTACTCTTAACCCTTTCACCGCCATTCCTTCTTCTTCTCTTACTCTTAACCCTTTCACCGCCATTCCTTCTTCTTCTCTTACTCTTAACCCTTTCACCGCCATTCCTTCTTCTTCTCTTACTCTTAACCCTTTCACCGCCAGTTCCTTCTTCTTCTCTTACTCTTAACCCTTTCACCGCCATTCCTTCTTCTTCTCTTACTCTTAACCCTTTCACCGCCATTCCTTCTTCTCTTACTCTTAACCCTTTCACCGCCAGTTCCTTCTTCTTCTCTTACTCTTAACCCTTTCACCGCCATTCCTTCTTCTTCTCTTACTCTTAACCCTTTCACCGCCATTCCTTCTTCTTCTCTTACTCTTAACCCTTTCACCGCCATTCCTTCTTCTTCTCTTACTCTTAACCCTTTCACCGCCATTCCTTCTTCTTCTCTTACTCTTAACCCTTTCACCGCCATTCCTTCTTCTCTTACTCTTAACCCTTTCACCGCCATTCCTTCTTCTTCTCTTACTCTTAACCCTTTCACCGCCATTCATATTTCAGCCCAAAAGTAACTTAACTGGGTAGAGAAAAAAACATTTCTGCAATGTTGCGAATTCATCTGTGACATACATAACATTAAATGCATTAATATCCTTACCTCCCAAAATGAAGAACAATAAGTGTCTTTGGATCAGGCCCTGATTTGATGCCTTTAGTTACATGGGTGTTAAAGTTGTGGTGCTGACATGTCACATTGGCAAGACTGAAAGAGGTTTCTGCTGATCAGGTGTTTTAGGTTGAAAACCCCAACCCTTAGTAGTACCATCAGTATCTTCGACCCGACAAAGGAAGAAGAAGGAGATGTAGCAGACTAGTAGTTAACTAGTGCAGTACAGTGGAACCTCCCTTATAACACCTTAAAAAATCATCCAAAATGAGGTCAAGACAAAAAAAGGGAGGGGTCTCATAAGGGAGGTAATTTTAATACTTACAAGGAAGGGCAATGTCTTACTCTTAGAGAAGTAGGTCTTGTGTAAGAGGGAGTTTTATAATGGGAGGTCTTATAATGGAGGTTCCACTGTAGTAGTTAACTACTAAACTAGTACACATACTAGTACTAGTAATAGACTTGGGGTTGATATGGGCCTCATGGCCCATGCACGCCCTGTCTTGAAAAGATTTGGATTTTTCTACATTCGGTGAACTGCATCTCATGTATATAATAATATAATATTTCCCATCTGATATTATAATTTGGAATATATTTACAAGAAAAAGATGGACTTTATTCGTCAGAGTTAGAACATTTTACAATAATTTATGTCAAGTAGATTTTTGATCAAATTTAAATTAGGTCAGCATAAACAAAAAACAACACTTGGAATTATTCGCAATATTTCGGGTTTATTGAATTTAGAGCCCTTCTTCCAGCAGCGACACGGCAACTAATTGGACTAAAACAGCCTTTTAAAACTACACAATAACAAGAGGCAAAGCCTTCAAGGCTCACTCGAACAGGAACATGTGGGACAACAAAACAATTGAGGGTAGTGTCTAAAGTACAAGATTGCCGATAACATTTTAAAGTTCAATAAAACTATCGTTAATAGATACAACTAAAAATTAAAAAATTAAAAATAAAAGTGCCCGTGCCGAGAATCGAACCCGGAACCATTGGCATGACAGGACACTCTACCAATGAGCTATCAAGGCTTTCAGTGTTGATCATTTCTTGATGAGTTTCTTAACTCATGTTGCCTGTTGAATACTCTCTAACCCACTAATCTAAAATGTTATTTGTTTGTTATCTGTCTACATTGTTGTTTTAAGTATTTAATTATTCAAATCATTATTGTTTAAAACCGTGCATAGACATCTATATATATGTGTGCAAAGTTTGAACAATGTATGCCTTCTATTTCCTGAGAAAATGCCAACGTTAAAGTTTCGAGATTAGACCACGGACGCAACACACACACACACACACACACACACACACACACACAACCGAACAACTATCATACTGATTGTATTTTGTATTGTGTTCTTGGGTGGGGTGAGTGGTGGTGATGGTAACAGGGGGGGGGGTGCGTGAGTGAGTGTGTGTGTGTATATGTGCGTACTTGCGTGCCTGCGTGTATGTGTGGGTGGGTGTGTGTGTGTGTATGTGTATGCCTATTTGCATGTGTGTGAGCGATTATTTGTTTTTGTTGTTGAATGTCTTGCTTTTAATTTTGTTGTTAAGCGCATAGAGCTCCACATTTGGTGGAGGAGTGCGCTGTATAAATGATTCACTATTATTATTATTATTATTATTATTATACTATAGACTCACTTCATGTTAACTTCGTTAACACGAGTGAGCCAAACATACACACACACACACACACACACACACACACACACACACACACACACACACACACTATACACACAGACATACAACCGAACAACTATCATACTATAGACTCACTTCATGCTAACTTCGTTAACACGAGTGAGCCAAAAAATTATCACCTCTCACCCAGGTAAACAAGCATCTCAGTTTAACAAAAATTGAGTGTGTACAAATTGATTATATTTTATAAACAAGTCTCTGTAAGCACTTCAAGCTACCCAGTACCCAATTTAAATTAATTTAAATTAGGTACTGGTTTTAGATGTAGCAAAGTTTGTCTTAGTTTTAAGTGGAAAAAACCTATAAGTCAGCTTGTGAGAGACATTCTTTGTTGTCTTTGTTGTGTTTCAATGTAAAGCAGTTACTTTTTTAGAGGAGAAAAAGGTAGGCTAATACATGATTTATCCATTAAAGAAAGTTTAATGAAGCGGTGAGAAAAAGGCTTAAAAATAAGCACTCTTTTGTCACGAGTCTATCATCTGTTTTAGAAATGAATACGGACACTGCAAGTGAAATTTAGACATTTAGAAAATAGATGGCTTTTTTTTTTTAGCCCTTTCGCCGCCATGCATTTTTCAGCCCCAAAATACCATTAAACTTAACTGGGTAGAGAAAAAAATATCTGCTATATTGCGAATACCTCTATGACATATATAACATTAGGCCTATCTTTACCTCCCACAATTAAGAAAATAGGGTCTTTGGATAACAGGTCCTGATTTGAAGACTTTTAGTGAC
>CM065705.1:2915872-2958372 GCA_017654935.2 Phymorhynchus buccinoides | reverse complement strand
AGCAGCCATACACGTAATCTTCCCACCCAAGGCCATGCGAAATGTTCACATGGCACTGGGTGTGCCCCCAGAGTGTTAAGCTGGGGAACGAAGACAACAAACAACAACTAACTCTGATATTTTTTTCAGCTTGAAGATGAGACGGCGCGAGAGTTTTCCCACCTGATGTGGGAGACGCAGAAGTTGCGAGTGATCAAGGCGGGCACCTTGCCTCGGCTGGTGGAGGCTCTGGCCACATGCAAGGGGGAGCTGGACTCCTCTTACATGAACGTCTTCCTGGCCACCTACCGCACCTTTGCCACGCCCAGGCAGCTACTGGACGCAGTTATAGATAGGTCAGAGAGACACAGAGAGACAGAGAGAGAGACAGAGACACTATCAGAGAGAGAGAGACAGAGACAGACTGAGAGAGACAGACAGAGACACTATCAGACAGACAGAGAGATACAGAGACAGACAGAGACACTATCAGACAGAGAGATACAGAGACAGACAGAGAGAGAGACAGACACAGAGAGAGACAGACAGAGACACTATCAGACACAGAGAGAGAGAGAGAGAGAGAGAGAGAGACACAAAACAGAGACACTATCAGACACAGAGAGAGAGACAGAGACAGACAGACAGACATAGACACTATCAGACAGAGACACTATCAGACAGCAGAGAGAGAGAGAGAGACAGACAGACAGACAGACAGAGACACTATCAGACAGACAGATAAGCGAACAAACAACATTTTATTTATACAGGGTAATGAGATAAGCATACATACTTTTTTACACCCAGCCCTGTGGCAAATGAAAATATCGAATAAACAATAACAAAACATGCAAAGAGAGAGAGTGTTATAGACAGGTGAAACACACACACACACACACACACACACACACACACACACACACGGTAAAAAAGAGGTATGTGAATGTAGGTGTAGGTGTATTTTATTATAATTGTTATAAATATCATACAAATTGGTATTTTCCTTGTCTTTTCAGATACCACACCCTGAGGTCTCAGAACAAAGAGGAAAAGAATGAGCTGTGCGAGCAGCAACAAAAGTAAGACAATTAGCGTGGGGGGTCTTTTGTACAAATAGTTCCCCCACCTTCTGGAAGTTCTGTGCTAGCAACTTCCTCTAATCTATTCTCTTTGACTCTGCCTTTTCCTTTTCTTACTATAATCAACTACTTTTCTGACTTACATCTATATATCTTGCCTTAAATTTTTAAAAAAAATCTTCCAGATAATTTTCTCCTTTGAGTTCCTTCGAAATCGGAATATGTTGACTGAATGCAGCGGGGAGACCAGTGAAAACTGGAAACCGGACACATTCGTATATCCATTATGTCCGTATGGCCTGGGAACTCAAGAGAAGAAGGTCTTTGCATTTCTTTTTTCAATCCCAGGACTGACTGGGTTGGGTTTTGTTTTGTTTTAAACATCATTTTATGACCGTATTTTGCAGAGATAAGGCAATGCTTTTCCCCCCAGACTGAAGCCCTTGCACCTTATAATGTGACGAATAATATACAGTGCAGCAAGAAACTGTTACACTGGAACCAGACTGAAGCCCTTGCACCTTATAATGTGACGAATAATATACAGTGCAGCAAGAAACTGTTACACTGGAACCAGACTGAAGCCCTTGCACCTTATAATGTGATGAATAATATACAGTGCAGCAAGAAACTGTTACACTGGAACCAGACTGAAGCCCTTGCACCTTATAATGTGATGAATAATATACAGTGCAGCAAGAAACTGTTACACTGGAACCAGACTGAAGCCCTTGCACCTTATAATGTGATGAATAATATACAGTGCAGCAAGAAACTGTTACACTGGAACCAGACTGAAGCCCTTGCACCTTATAATGTGATGAATAATATACAGTGCAGCAAGAAACTGTTACACTGGAACCAGACTGAAGCCCTTGCACCTTATAATGTGACGAATAATATACAGTGCAGCAAGAAACTGTTACACTGGAACCAGACTGAAGCCCAAAGAAGGGCAATGTTTTGGAGAAGTAGGTCTTATGGTGGGAGGGAGTCTTATAATTGGAGGTCAATAATGTGACGAATAATATACAGTGCAGCAAGAAACTGTTACACTGGAACCTCCCTTATAAGACCCCCCATTATAAGACTCCCTCCCACTTAAGACCTACTTCTCTGAGACATTGCCCTTTTTTGTGAAGCATTAACATTACCTCCCTTATACAATTCCTTCCCGTTTAGCTCGTTCCACACTGGGGCCGATTGCTTCCCTTGACAACCGTTCAACACGAAAAAACTATAGTGTTTAGACATTCACACTTCACAACTCAGCGAAGCCATGCAACCCAAACTGGTATAAAAGTGTTCCTCTACGGTCCCTTAATAGTTTTCAACCAATGAAATGACTTCTAGTCTAATTCTCCTATCAGCACATGAGTCACTACCCCTCTCTTCGTCTTCTTTGTCACATTTTTTTTAAATCTGCTAATAATAAAAATTTTACTTTGGAATTATAACATATGCTAGCTTTTATTATTATAAACAATACCGCAAATTTTCAAAACTGCGGTTAAGCATTATTTTTAAAATAATTTTTATGTAAGCCGATGCAAACCTGCCTTGTGTTGAACGTTTGCGGAAAAATGTACGCTATAGCGTACATTAGTGTTGAGGATGGCCGAAAGGCCAAAGAGGGCGTAAACCATTATTTGGCTAATTTTAGTGTTGAGAGAGTTAAGACCTTATTTTGGATGAGTTTTTCAAGGTCTTAAAAGAGAGGTTCCACTGTCCCTGCAATCTTAATACAGTGGAAGCTCCGCAATAAGACGTCATCCCTAGTATAAGACTCCCTCCCACATAAGACCTACTTCTCTGAGACATTGCCCTTTTTTGTAAGCATTAACATTACATTTTCAAGGTCTTAAAAGAGAGGTTCCACTGTATAATATAATCTTAATACAGTGGAACCTCCCTTATGAGACCTCCCATTAGAAGACTCCCTCCCACATAAGAACTACTCTGAGACATTGCCCTTTTTTTGTAAGCATTAACATTACATTTTTCAAGGTCTTAAAAGAGAGGAACCTCCCTTATGAGACCTCCCACTATAACTAGTATAAGACTCCCTCCCACATAAGACCTACTTCTCTGAAACATTGCCTTTTTTTTGTAAGCATTAACATTACATTTTCAAGGTCTTAAAAGAGAGGTTCCACTGTATTATACAATCTTAATACAGTGGAACCTCCCTTATGAGACCTCCCATTGTAAGACTCCCTTCTACATAAGACCTCAGAGACATTGCCCTTCTTTGTATTACAAATTACCTCCCTTAAAGACCCCTCCCTTATGAGACCTCATTTTCGATGATTTTTTAAGGTCTTTAACCCTTTCGCCGTCAGCCATTTTTTAGCCAAAATGTTCCATTAATCTTACATGGATGGAGAACAGATTTCTGTCTGAAATATTGGGGATTCTTCTGTGATATATTTGAAATAAGGTCTATCCTTACCTCTCAAAAGTAAGTACCCAAGATAATTGGATAATAGATCCTCATTTAGGACTTTTATGAAGGGGAAAAGGACATGGGTGTTCAATCACTGTGGTGCAAAAATGCGACATTGGCGGTGAAAGGGTTAAAGAGGTTGACTGGTTCCACTGTATAATAAAATCTTAATATAGCTTAAAATTGGGGTGTGTGCCTTATAATAGCTGATACAGTGGAACCTCCCTTAGAGACCTTCAAAAATCATCCAAAATGAGGTCTTATAAGGGAGGGGTCTATAAGGGAGGTAATTTTATTGCTTACAAAGAAGGGCAATGTCTCAGAGAAGTAGGTCTTATGTGGGAGGGAGTCTTTAATGGGAGGTCTATATAAGGAGGTTCTACTGTAGTCTGTAAAATGCGGTGTAGTTTGATGTGACTATTGGCCAATTTCAGGGCGTTCCGGTGTGTTCAAAATTGGGGTTGGGTGTGTGCCTTGTAACAGCTGATACCGTAAAAACTGGACTATAAGACGCACCTGTATATAAGCCGCATCCCTTAAATTGACAAAATATTAGGTATTTATTCTTCACATAAGCCGCACCAGTTTATAAGCCGCAGAGAAAATTGTATTTGCACAAAGCAACACAGATATAGAAATTCTCCTATCAGAACATGAGTATTTAATGTTCTCAGAAACTTTAAACATGAGATTTGAATCTATTGATTACCAAAACCAGTTTTGAGTCTAAAGAAGCTCAAAATCCAAAAGAATGTGGCCAGAAACAGATTTAATCATACTGATAAATGTAGAATGGAAAAAAATCCACAGATAAGCCGCATCAGTCTATAAGCCGCATGGGCCAAAGTTGAGGAAAAAAGTAGCGCTTTATAGTCTGCACTTTGCGGTAGTCCGTAAAATGCGGTGTAGTTTGATGTGACTATTGGCCAATTTCAGGACGTTCCGGTGTGTTCTGTCCGTGTGGCTGGATAAGTACCCCGAGGATTTCCGCGAGGTGCCGGACTTTCCCTGCCTCTCTCTACTGGAGAGCTTCGCAAGGGACGTCATCCCTGACAGCGACCTGTGCCAAGGCCCAGCAACGGCGAGACACCTTCAAGAAGGACAACGACAGCAAAGAAGGTATTAAGTACTTTATTAGGTACTTTATAGTCACAGAGTCATCTCTGTGAAATTCGGGTTGCTCCCACCTGGAGAGCGCATCCCAGCCAGAGGCACGCCATTTTTTAATTTTTTGCATGCAATTTTTGTGAGACTGATGAGGAAGGGGGGGGGTGGTGGTAAATTTTGACCAAATGACAACTTTTTCGTTGCCACTGGGTTTAGCGTATGCTAAGTGCATGGGCACACAGGACTTCAGTTTATCGTCTCATCCGAAAGACTCCACGTTCAGACCGTAAGGCCTGGTGCAAAGTGAGAGGAAAAATCCCCTGTACCCAGGTTCGAACTCGGGTTTACTTGATTGAGGCGAACGCGTTACTTCTGTGCCACTCTACACCTACACGGTCACCCCCAAACTTTACCCCCAAAGGTGATCGGTGCTATGATTTTGTTTGACTTTTATGAAGGGGAAAAGGTGAGGGATAAGGGCCCTGACTGGCTGGGTCACATCGTTTAGGTTTTCTTTTATTTCAGGGTTCATGCTCCCCTTGATAACCATTGAACTCCCTTTAAATTTGAACTTGGTCATTAAGGTGCTTAAAAACCTTTTAATATGATTGAAATTTTAATCAACCCTTGAAAATCTATCACATGCCGAACTTGTAGTCCTACATACATAAAATCTGAATTGGTAGAAACCATTTGGGGGCTGAATTTCTTCACAAACTCGAAGTAAAATAAATGACACAAGAGATTGCGGTGCTTTCATTCGATCGCCACTCTTCATTTCCCTCGTCTGCTTTCGCTCATGCTGCATACATGTGCATTCGCTTTTATTTCCATTGCATAGCTTTTGACGTTCGTTGCTTCCTCTCCGTAGGCCTAGACGATCTGCGTTTTGATAATTGAAAGCGTTCACCGCTCAGCTGTGTGAACATGTCAAAAGGAAATTGTAATTTACATAATTTTGCTTATTTTATCAACTTCGGGGTCCTTTTAAAAATCCAAATGCCCCCTTGAAAAACCCTTGAGTTTTGTTCCTCTTTACCCTTTCGCCGCCAGCATTTTTTCAGCAAAAAAATTCCATTAAGCTTACCTAGGTAGAGAAAAAATTCTGTCTGTAATATTGGGGATTCCTCTGTGACATATTTAAAGCAAGGCCTATCCTTACCTCCCTATTACGGGTTTTTACTTCAGGTTTTACATCTGGAAGTGGTAGATCAGACTTTTTTTTCTTTTATATATAGATTTATATAGAAAAATTTCTACTTTTATTGGTTACCCCACAACAAACCACTACAAAAGCAAAGTTAGAGGCAAAATTTACATAAGGGAGCGAAGCGAGTTTAGAAGTGACCAAGGTATTGTGTGCACACAGATTTACTTCCCTTGAAGCATCAGATTGACAGTTATTTATTAATTCTGGACATATATGGACTTGAATGAGTTAAAATCATGGGGATCAGTATGTTCATTTGACACGACAATTATTATGGTTTTATTTTTAGCAATATCGTTCCGTTCAGACCTTATACCCTGATATTGATTTCTTCATTTATTTTTGTCCTTTACATCATTGATTTCTTCATTTTATTTCTGTCATTTACATCATTGATTTCTTCATTTTATTTCTGTCATTTACATCATTGATTTCTTCATTTTATTTCTGTCATTTACATCATTGATTTCTTCATTTTATTTCTGTCATTTACATCATTGATTTCTTCTTTTATTTCTGTCATTTACATCATTGATTTCTTCTTTTATTTCTGTCATTTACATCATTGATTTCTTCATTTTATTTCTGTCATTTACATCATTGATTTCTTCATTTTATTTCTGTCATTTACATCATTGATTTCTTCTTTTATTTCTGTCATTTACATCATTGATTTCTTCTTTTATTTCTGTCATTTACATCATTGATTTCTTCATTTTATTTTTGTCATTTACATCATTGATTTCTTCTTTTATTTCTGTCATTTACATCATTGATTTCTTCATTTTATTTCTGTCATTTACATCATTGATTTCTTCATTTTATTTCTGTCATTTACATCATTGATTTCTTCTTTTATTTCTGTCATTTACATCATTGATTTCTTCTTTTATTTCTGTCATTTACATCATAGATTTCTTCATTTATTGTTGTCCTTTACATCATTGATTTCTTCATTGTATTTCTGTCATTTACATCATTGATTTCTTCATTTTATTTTTGTCTTTAAAAGTGGACCCTGACGGATGAGTTTTTGCAAGAAACACGTTGAGATCACCAGAAAGACAGCCTTTTCAAGGATCGGAATACTCACTTTGCTCTGGTTTCCTAGAAATTAAGCCGTCAAAACGGCGATTCCTCCTTGGCGGAGATGCCGGAGAGAGTAGCCATTTTGGATGGGGTGGGTGGAGGTCACTCATTGTGGTTGAAGCGTTTTCTTTTTTTGTAGTGCAGCACAAAAAAATTGGAGCTATTTCCTTTGTTGTGAGCGAAACTCCTTTAGATAAACTATAAAATAAAAAATAAAAAGGCTTGTATTGCGAAAATTTCGTGCAAACGATTTGGCGGCCATTAGAAAAAGAGCACACGCCTTCTCTTTGGTGAAAGAATTTGACTTCCAGCACCTCCGCCAAGGAGGAATCGCCGATTTGATGGTTTGATTTCTAGGAAACCAGAGCAAAGTGAGTATTGCAGTCTCTGTAAATGGTGTTTTCCCTGATACGACGTGTTTCTTACAAAAACTCATCTGTCAGGTTGCCCCTTTAAGGGCTCTGCCAATGAAATGTCAATCTCACCATCTCATCTCCCTCTTCTGTTATTGTTTTTCTTCACAGAGGCGATCCAGTTCCGGTTTTCAATCTGCGACGAAGTTGATCACATGATGGATATGGAAGTTCCCAAGCCTCTGAATTTCAACGACATTTCTCCGCGACTGTGTGCCGAGCAGCTAACTTTGAGAGACGCGGTCAGTCGGCTTTATTTTGTTTAATAATAATAAGCGGACACTTATATAGCGCTTTTTATCGAACACAAAGCGCTTTGCTATCAGCATTGAACACATGCATCTGTGTGTGTGTCTGTTTGTCTGTCTATGTGTGAGTGAGTGTGTGTGTGTGTCTGTCTCTATGTCTATGTGTGAGTGAGTTGTCTGTGTGTGTGTGTCTGTGCTGCATGTCTGTTTGTCTGTCTATGTGTGTATGTGTAACCTTCTGCCTGTCTATCTGTCTGTCTATCTCTGTGTGTGCATGTGTGTATAGCATTGTGGGCCAAAAGATGGATAGAATTTTACTGACTAAATATCTGGAAAATGGATGTTTGGTGAAATAATATTTCTTTAGTTCGAGGCATTTGTGTGAAAAGCGTACAACACTACGCACCAGGTAGATTGTTTATTAACTCTTCTACTACCAAGTATTACTTAGACTGTTTACTGTTGCGCCAGAGTAATTTTTGCCGCTGCACTGATTTTCGCACACACTCACTTTAAAAATTCATTAAAAAAATACTCGCTCGAATCATCACTAAATTTACCTGTGTCGATCTGCTGCTGCGAACCCAAGATTGTTTCAACACTTTCGATGCTCTTTTTGATTCGCCTAAGTTCAGATTCTGCCACTTTTTCCACAGTAAATGCTTCGTCGGCACTATCGCCATCTTGTAGAGGTTCACGCCAAAAGTTGTCAGTTTCCATCGTCGAAAACGCGATGAAAATCGATTGAAAATTACAAAATTTAGCCTACAAATGAAGATGGCGGAAGATTGTGCTTTCCCTGAGCGAACTGCGCATGTCACGGAAGTAAAGGATGTGATGTCACTTGATTAAATAGCGCAAAGGGGGACACCGGGTTTCCCAAGGTTGCTGGCGGTCAAACTCGCCCACGGCTTGCAACAGTAAAGTCTGACTCGGCGAGTTTACCCGCCAACGGCAGTAGAAGAGTTAAATATAGTTGGTAACATGCTTCCTTCCTGTCCTTATAGCAACACTGTGCACCAGGTAGATTGTTTATTAAATATAGTTGGTAACATGCTTCCTTCCTTCCTGTCCTTATAGCAACACTGTGCACCAGGTAGATTGTTTATTAAATATAGTTGGTAACATGCTTCCTTCCTTCCTGTCCTTATAGCAACACTGTGCACCAGGTAGATTGTTTATTAAATATAGTTGGTAACATGCTTCCTTCCTGTCCTTATAGCAACACTGTGCACCAGGCAGTAACATTGTTTATTAAATATAGTTGGTAACATGCTTCCTTCCTTCCTGTCCTTATAGCAACACTGTGCACCAGGTAGATTGTTTATTAAATATAGTTGGTAACATGCTTCCTTCCTTCCTGTCCTTATAGCAACACTGTGCACCAGGCAGATTGTTTATTAAATATAGTTGGTAACATGCTTCCTTCCTGTCCTTATAGCAACACTGTGCACCAGGCAGATTGTTTATTAAATATAGTTGGTAACATGCTTCCTTCCTTCCTTATAGCAACACTGTGCACCAGGTAGATTGTTTATTAAATATAGTTGGTAACATGCTTCCTTCCTTCCTTATAGCAACACTGTGCACCAGGTAGATTGTTTATTAAATATAGTTGGTAACATGCTTCCTTCCTGTCCTTATAGCAACACTGTGCACCAGGCAGATTGTTTATTAAATATAGTTGGTAACATGCTTCCTTCCTTCCTGTCCTTATAGCAACACTGTGCACCAGGCAGATTGTTTATTAAATATAGTTGGTAACATGCTTCCTTCCTTCCTTATAGCAACACTGTGCACCAGGCAGATTGTTTATTAAATATAGTTGGTAACATGCTTCCTTCCTTCCTTATAGCAACACTGTGCACCAGGTAGATTGTTTATTAAATATAGTTGGTAACATGCTTCCTTCCTTCCTGTCCTTATAGCAACACTGTGCACCAGGCAGATTGTTTATTAAATATAGTTGGTAACATGCTTCCTTCCTTCCTGTCCTTATAGCAACACTGTGCACCAGGTAGATTGTTTATTAAATATAGTTGGTAACATGCTTCCTTCCTTCCTGTCCTTATAGCAACACTGTGCACCAGGTAGATTGTTTATTAAATATAGTTGGTAACATGCTTCCTTCCTTCCTGTCCTTATAGCAACACTGTGCACCAGGCAGATTGTTTATTAAATATAGTTGGTAACATGCTTCCTTCCTGTCCTTATAGCAACACTGCACCAGGTAGATTGTTTATTAAATATAGTTGGTAACATGCTTCCTTCCTTCCTTATAGCAACACTGTGCACCAGGCAGATTGTTTATTAAATATAGTTGGTAACATGCTTCCTTCCTTCCTGTCCGTATAGCAACACTGTGCACCAGGCAGATTGTTTATTAAATATAGTTGATATTAAGCTTTCTCACTATTTTGTTCGTCGTGACATTTAGTAGGTTTTATCGACTTGGTATTTAATGTGATAGTGTTGAAGAAAATATATTGTGATGGTAGATATTTCTTGACTTCAAAACCCAAATGAAAACTCACTTGTTTCAAAGAGCTTTCTCTCTGTAACTTTTCACATTAATTAGATGATTCTGAATGAATGTGTATGTTAGCCCAATTGTGTGTGAATCAGTGAATGTGAGCGCCTTGAGTTTAATTCTAAAGAAAGGCGCTGTATGAATACTATGTATTGTTATTATTGACGTTGTATTTTACCTCTCCAGGAGCTATTCCGGAAAGTGGTCCCGCTCCACTGTCTAGGTTTGGTATGGGATCGGTGAGACAAAAAAGAGAAATGTCCTGTGTTATTATTATTTATTTTTTTCATCAGTGTCATCATCATCATCCTTATCCTTATTATTTTACCTCTCCAGGAGCTATTCCGGAAAGTGGTCCCACACCACTGTATAGGTTCGGTGTGGGGCTTGAGGCGTGACAAAAAAGAAATGTGTCGTGTGTTATTTTATTTTTCATCAGTGTCGTCATCATCATCCTTATCCTTATTATTTTATCTTCCCAGGAGCTATTCCGGAAAGTGGTCCCGCACCACTGTCTAGGTTCGGTGTGGGGCCGGCGTGACAAGAAAGAGGCGCCCAGCGTCCAGGCGACCGTTGAGCAGTTTAACCGGGTGTCGCTCCGAGTGATGGCCACGGTGCTCAGACAGCGCGACATGAAGACTTCGTCCAGGGCCAAGATACTGCTCAAGTGGATCACCATCGCCCAGGTATTGATAGAAATAGTGTGGATACTCCTTGCAGGATGTCCTGAATTGCAGGATTTTTAAATTGCCTAGAGCCGGTGTCACCTGTTTATGAGAATTTGAGAAGCAACGATTTTTTTACACACACACACATACTTGTACAATAAAAAGGGCCTCTGTAAGCATTTGCTATATTCAAAGGAATGACCGAATGTAGCACTTGTACTAGTCTAGAGGGGTGAAAAAAGAGCAGTAAATGTGTGTGTGTGCGCACAGCCTCTCCACTCCGTCCAAAATTTCCCCTATATGCGTAAGCTTTTATCCTTCTTTCTCCCACTTATTTGGGGTTTTCCGTACGGAACTTACGCATCTAATGTGAACCCGGCCTTAAGGTCAATGTCAATCAATGATAAAAAGCATTCCTAGAGGTAAGAAAGAGTTCATATTTATTTTCTTGAACTGTTCTGTAATTGTCTGTGTGTATGTGTGTTTTTCTCAATGTTTCAGGAGTTACGAGAACTGAAAAACTTCTCGTCGCTCAGAGCCATTCTGTCCGGCCTTCAGTCTCACCCGGTGTATCGTCTGAGAAAGTGCTGGGCTGCTGTCCCAAAGTGAGTGTGTGTGTGTGTGTGTGTGTGTGTCTGTGTGTGTGTGTGTGTGTGTGTGTGTGTGTGTGTGTGTGTGTGTGTGTGATCTCTGTGTGTGTGTGTGTGTGAGAGTGAGTGTGTGTGTGTGTGTATTTGTGTGTGTGTCTGTGTGTGAGTGTATGTTATCTGTGTGTGTGTGTGAGTGAGTTAGTGTGTGTGTGAGTCTGTGTTATTTGTGTGTGTGTATGTGTGTGAGTGAGTTAGTGTGTGTTATTTGTGTGTGTGTGTGTGAGAGTGAGTGAGTGTGTGTGTGTCTGTCTGTATGTGAATGTGTTATCTGTGTGTGTGTGTGAGAGTGAGTGTGTGTTATCTGTGTGTGTGTGTGTGTGTGAGTGAGTGAGTGTGTTCATGTGTGTCTGGGTTGCAGGTTATGAGGAAGTTAATGTATGTGTCAGTGAGAAAGGGAGAGACTGTTACTGTTGTTTTGGAATATTGTGCATTCAACCAGCTCTACTCTGTTCGTCAGTTGTGTGACATTTAATGTCATTGTTTCGTTGTGTGACATTTAATGTCATTGTTTCGTTGTGTGACATTTAATGTCGTTGTTTCGTTGTGTGACATTTAATGTCATTGTTTCGTTGTGTGACATTTAATGTCGTTGTGTCGTTGTGTGACATTTAATGTCATTGTTTCGTTGTGTGACATTTAATGTCATTGTTTCGTTGTGTGACATTTAATGTCATTGTTTCGTTGTGTGACATTTAATGTCATTGTTTCGTTGCGTGACATTTAATGTCATTGTTTCGTTGTGTGACATTTAAAATTGTTTCGTTGTGTGACATTTAATGTCGTTGTTTCGTTGTGTGACATTTAATGTCATTGTTTCGTTGTGTGACATTTAATGTCATTGTTTCGTTGTGTGACATTTAATGTCGTTGTGTCTGTTGTGTGACATTTAATGTCATTGTTTCGTTGTGTGACATTTAATGTCATTGTTTCGTTGTGTGACATTTAATGTCGTTGTTTCGTTGTGTGACATTTAATGTCGTTGTGTCTGTTGTGTGACAGGGAAACAGTGATGCTCTATGAAGAACTGTCCGACATCTTTTCTGGGGAAAACAACCAATTCAACTCTCGCGAACTGCTGATGAAGGTAAAACAAAAATGGCCAAATGTTAAGAACGGCTCCCTCCTATCCTCTGCCCCTTCCATTCATTTCAGACGGTTTCAGTTAGGGTTAGGGATAGGTTTAGGGTCAGCTTTGTCAACAACTTTTGTGTGTGTGTGTATTTGACACTAAGCTGACCCTAAACCTATCCCTGACCCTATCCCAAGCCCTATTCCTAGCCCTAACCCTAACCTGAAACCGTCTAATCCACACACACACACACACACACACAAATTATAGTATGTTATAAGATTTACACTTAACTGACCCTAAGCCTATTCCTAACCCTAACCCTAACTGAAACCGTCTAAAATGAATGGAAGGGGCAGAAGAGGGAGCTTTTCTTAACATTTGCCCCCAAAATGCTTTGTTTCAAATCCTACAATCCTACACTACGCCTTTAAAATAATATTAAGCCAGTGATGTGCCATCAATGTTTTAGTACTGAATACTTTTTATAGTGAGGGGTAGAATAACTGCGATCAAAGAGGCATTTTTTGTTCTTTTCATTCTTTCGAATTTGAAAATCTTGCATGAAGATGATGCATTAAATGACATTGTAAAAACTTTTATTTTTTAACCTTGATTTGGATTTTCAACTGTATTAAAACTATTTTTTGTTAGAACCCCAATCCCCCCATGGGGATATCAGGGGGAGGGGGGGTGTACAAATAGTTACCACACCTTCTGGAAGTTCTGTGCTCGTAACTTCCTCTAATCTGTCACTCACTTTGACCTTTGCTTTCTGTTATCTAGTATCTTTCTGCCTTACTGGTCCATTCTCCTGCCTTTGTTTTAGAAATTCTTTTGACCTTTGCTTTCTGTTATCTAGTATCTTTCTGCCTTACTGGTCCATTCTCCTGCCTTTGTTTTAGAAATTCTTTTGACCTTTGCTTTCTGTTATCTAGTATCTTTCTGCCTTACTGGTCCATTCTCCTGCCTTTTAGAAATTCTTTCAGTGATTTTCTGCACCCTAAGACAGACATGCTGGGCCTAACTATCACTTACGTAGTTAGGCGCATAATGGAAGCATGACGCATCTGCGCTCGTATGACAGGAAACTGTGTAAGCAATCGATGAGGAAGAAGAACTCAACTTTAACCTAGTCCTTATACGTGGCCAAGGATGATGTCTGGGGGCCGTTTCACAAGGGCTAACGTTATGTAGCGTGAGCGCAAATCAGCAAAAAACGGTACTAAGAAACGCCTCTTTTGCCGACGTTTGCCGAAAACATTTTGTGGCTGTGATCGAGGTAGCAAGCCACAAACTATTTGAAGGATCATGGGAAATATTAATACTTCCGGCTTTTTTTTTTTATATCTCGCGTGACGAGACTTGAACTTTAAAAATGGAAGACCAAAACAACAAGCTTGCCACAGCAAATATTCTTTAGTCTATCGTGAAAAAATACGGGATGATATTAGCAAATAAAAGAAACGCAAGTGTTTTGGAGTGCTCTTTCTTAATTTTCATCATGTTAGATGGCATAATATAGTGCACATTTAATTTTCTGCACACAAATAGACGTGAGTGAAATCGAAAACTTTGTGCAAACTGACAGAGAGGTATGATTTATCTCCCTTATGATAGCAACCCTTTTCTCTCTCCCAAAAATGAAGAGTAAGCTTAAAGAGTTATCTGACCTTAGCAAGCGTTTAGGGTGTTTCTTAGGCCCCGTTTGGCGTAAGCGTTATTCGCGTGGCGACCGTTATCTAGAGAAACTCGACCCTGTTTATTTGGTGGGGTTTTCTTTCTTTTGGTGTATGAAGTTTGTATGAAGTTTGTGTGTGTGTGTGTGTTGCAGGAAGCCACTGCTAAGTTCCCGGACCTGGAGTCCCAACACAAAACGCTGAAGCGCAAAAACCTGCAGAAGAGACGATCGTGGATCGACAATGTGAGTCGGACATTTGCATTGTGTGTGTAATGTGTATTGTGTTCTCTCTAGCAAGAGAGTGGATGGGGATTGCTTGGTAGACGATCGATCGACAATGTGATCGACAATGTAATGTGTAGTTATTGCTTGGTAACATTTGCAATGTAAGTTAAACATTTGCGTGTGTAATGTGTATTGTGTTCTCTCTAGCAAGAGAGTGGATGGGGATTGCTTGGTAGACGATCGTGGATCGACAATGTAAGTTAAACATTTGCTATGCGTGTGTAATGTGTATTGTGTTCTCTCTAGCAAGAGAGTGGATGGGGATTGCTTGGTAGACGATCGTGGATCGACAATGTAAGTTAAACATTTGCTATGCGTGTGTAATGTGTATTGTGTTCTCTCTAGCAAGAGAGTGGATGGGGGTTGCTTCATAGTGTGGGGCCTCCTTTCCACATTTTTGTCCCTCCATTTTTTTTTCCTATTGGGAGAAGGAGGATTTGGGTGGATGTGATTGAGTTCTGTGTAGCAAGAGTGTACATTTGCATGCACGCAATGTGTCTGATTCTCTCTAGCTAGAGAGTGGATGGGGGTTGCTTCATAGTGTGGGGCCTCCTTTCCACATTTTTGTCCCTCCTTTTTTTCCTATTGGGAGAAGGAGGAGGGGGAGGAGAGTGTGTGTGCGTGTACTTGCCTGCACGCAACTCTGATTCTCTCTCTAGCTCTAATCTCTCTCTCTCTCTCTCTCTCTCTCTCTCTCTCTCTCTCTCTCTCTCTCTCTCTCTCTCTCTCTCTCTCTCTCTTCTACCTGGGTTGACTGCCTGTGATGTTTACGCTGTGCTGAATGACGGACTCGGTGATAGCCCACGCTTTATGCATGATTCTGAATTGTTATCTGTGTACACACTTGGAAATAGACATTCGTTGAAAAAATAATGTTTGTCATGGTTTCCATGACGAACTGCCGCGAAGCTTCGTTTGCGCATCGCGTCGATTGCTGAAAAGGCTTGTAAAGCTGAAAGCAATAAAACTGTTCAAGTTCTCTCTCTCTCTCTCTCTCAAGTTCTCTCTCTCTCTCTCTCTCTCTCTCTCTCTCTCTCTCTCGTGAATATCTCTCGATCTTCAGGGAACAGCCCAAGGCACAGTCCCTTACTTAGGCACATTCCTGATAGACCTCACCATGCTGTAAGCGTCGCATTAAAACATTACATTATTTCTGAATCAAGCCTATAACATAGATGCCAACCATTCCTGCTTTTCAGGAATTTTTCCAATTTCCAGCCAAGGTTCCTAATTTCAAAAATTCCTTTTTCTGATATTTGAAGCAAAAACAAACCCACAAACCCCTCTCATCTACGTGGATTATTGATCCACAATGTAGGTTTGTCGACATCGTTTCAATCAGTACTTGCTGTTTTGTTGATTTCCACGTAACATACATTGTTTTCTTGTCATTAACTCATTCGCATTACCGCGATTTTGAATTTTAAAAAACACTCACAAATCACTCCAGCCATACACACAAACAAAACATGCATTAAACAAAAGGAAAAAGGAAAGAAGATTATGGGGTTTTACTTACGGTTTAGACGTGGGGAGGTGGTGGATCGGACTTCTTTTGTGTGTGGACTTTGTGTGGAAAAACTCTACACCGATTGGTTTCCCCACAACAGGCCGCTGCAAAAGCAGATTCGGAGGCGACATTGTGGTCTGGGGGGGGCGAGGCAAGTTTGGGGTTGACCAAGGTATGGTGTGCACACAGATTTACTTTCCTTGATTGAGGTGCATCGGATTGACAGCTATCTATTAATTGCGGACATATATGTCCGGAACGACTTGAAAGAATTAAGATTAAAAGTTTGCTTCTCTAAACCTCAGCGTTTTGGAGCTAGGCGTTCTGATGCGCACAGTCTCTATGACTTGTTGCAGGGCACAGTCCAAGGCACAGTGCCGTACCTGGGCACCTTCCTGACAGACCTGACCATGCTGGATACGGCCATAGTGGACCTCACGGAGGAAGGCCTCATCAACTTCGACAAGCGCCGCAAGGAGTTTGAGGTCCTGGCCCAGCTGCGTCTATTGCAGTCGGCGGCCCAGATCTACTCCATCCAGTTTGAGCCCCGCTTCTGGGTGTGGTTCGACTCGCTCAGAGTCTTCACTGATACTGAGAGGTGAGACGAAGATACCTTGGATTTCACGTGTGTGTGTGAGTAGGGAGAGGGAGATGGGCTGGTGGATCTACTCCATCCAGTCTTCACTGATGAGAGGGGGGTCTAGGGAGAGGGAGATGGGTGGTGGGTGGGGGGGTCTACGTGTGCTGCAGTCGGCTGTCCAGATCTACTCCATCCAGTCTTCACTGATACTGAGAGGTGAGACGAAGATACCTTGGATGGGGGGTTTCACGTGTCGGTGTGTGAGTAGGGAGAGGGGAAGATGGATTTCACGTGTGGTGTGGTAGGGAGAGGGAGATGGGTGGTGGGTGGGGGGGTCTACGTGTGCTGCAGTCGGCTGTCCAGATCTACTCCATCCAGTCTTCACTGATACTGAGAGGTGAGACGAAGATACCTTGGATTTCACGTGTGAGTAGGGAGAGGGGAGTGGTGGTGGGTGGGGGGGTCTACATGTGCTGCAGTCCGCAGCTCGGATCTACTCCGTCCAGTTTGAGCCCTGGTTTTGGGTGTGGTTTCTTGTTATACTTCCTGATACCAGAACATACCTTGGATTTCATGTGTGTGAGTGAGTCTACATGTGCTGCCTGGATCTTTGTTTGAGCCCTGGTGGTTGTGGACTTGTTATGAGTCTTCACTGATACTGAGAGCTGAGAAGAACATACCTTGGATTTCATGTGTGTGAGTAGGGAATGGGTGGTGGGTGTGGGGGGGGGTCTACTTCTTTGAACCTAGATTATGGAGCTTTGCTCAGTGCAGCCCATAGACAGATTATTTATATGTTGAAATACCGTATTGTGCAGACTATAAGGCAATACTTTTTTTCTCAGACTTGGACCCTGTGCCTTATAGTACGAGGTACAAAATAGTAAGAAAGTGTCATTAAAAAACTCTGAATTTTGTGTCAAATTTGGGGTGTGCGTCTTATAATAAGGTGCTCCTTATAGTCCGAAAAATATGGTACTTTAAAAACAAAAAGCCAACTGATAAAAGTGTCAGTCAGTAACATGTCATGTCTTATGTCTGTTGTCACAGTCACGACATGTCATGTGCCATTGAGCTGCCGTCAAAAAGTGTCAGTCAGTAACATGTCATGTCTTATGTCTGTTGTCACAGTCACGACATGTCATGTGCCGTTGAGCCGCCATCAGAAAGTGTCAGTCAGTAACGTGTCATGTCTGTTGTCACAGTCATGACATGTCATGTGCCATTGAACTGCCGTCAGAAAGTGTTAGTCAGTAACATATGTCTCATGTCTGTTGTCACAGTCACGACATGTTGTGTGCCATTGAGCTGCCATCAGAAAGTGTCAGTAACATGTCATGTCTTATGTCTGTTGTCACAGTCACGACATGTCGTGTGCCATTGAGCCGCCATCAGAAAGTGTCAGTCAGTAACATGTCATGTCTTTTGTCACAGTCACGACATGTCGTGTGCCATTGAACCGCCGTCAGAAAGTGTTGCCAAAATCAAGAAAAAATCAGCCAGGTGAGTTGGTTTCTGTGTTTGTTTGTGTGTTTGGTTTGGGTTGGGTTTTTTGTTTAAATTTTTTGGCTTGAATTTATTTTGAAGGAGTGAAAGAGGACGTACTGGGAGAATCCCATCTGTACCATTTGTCCTTCAGAGTTGTACATTATTTGCCCTTTTCCATTTTTTACATCATTTGTATACGTTTTACTTTATTTTTATTTATTTTTAGTAATAATTTGTGAATATTATTTGTGTATGTGTGTGCAGTGCATGCATGACTGTGTGTGTGTGTGTGTGTGTGTGTGCGTGCGTGTGTGTGTGTGTGTGTGTGTGCGTGCGTGCGTGTGTGTGTGTGTGTGTGTGTGTGTGTGTGCGTGCGTGTGTGTGTGTGTGTGCGTGCGTGTGTGTGTGTGTGTGTGTGTGTGTGTGTTGTTGAAAGTCTGTAAGAGTTGCTATGGTTTTGTTATGTTTTTATTCTATTGCATTTGGGGCATATATGCATGTGGAAAATGTTCTTCATATAATTGCATCCTTTTCAAAGATTGCATTTTGAATGCTTACGAAATTAGCATAATCAGCAAGTTTGTGAGCATGTTTGAGTTGCCTGATTATTTACTCTTTTTCCTTATTTTTACCTTTTTTAAACCCGTGTATAAAAAAAAAGTTTGTTCCCGATTTCTGTTAAGAACATTTGTGAACCCATACTACTTACGGGTATGTTTGCTGTCATGTATTCATTCTCCACACCTTTGTCCAATCTGCCTGTTAAACAGGGAAACACAACAAGCAAACAAAGATAAAGAGAAGATACTAAACGTTGCAGCTGCCAATGCATGCACAGATTTGTCACAGAATCAACAGTGTTTTTCTTTCAGATCGTTATCATTCTCACAATACGTGTATATAGATTTATGACTAAACCAGTTTATCTTTCCTGTTCAGGTTTGCAGCATTCTCCAAGCGATTTACACGCACATAATCTTTATCATTGTCCCAATAGATTTATGACAAAACCAGTTTATCTTTCCTCTTCAGGCTTGCAGCATTCTCCAAGCGATTTACACACACAGAATCTTTATCATTCTCCCAAGACATGTACATTTATCATTGTTGTTTTTTCCCTCAGAACTTTTAGCATTCTGCAAATATGCACACAAGCGTATCCTTATGATTATCATGTTCCCCCTCTTGCCTTCCACCCCCAATGTCAGTGTGTCTTCCTCACAAAATGAAACCCTTTGAACAGCTTTGCCTTGAGAGCCAGATCGGAGCTGAAAGCAGGGGCGACTGTGTTGAGATACTACACTTGGTAATGGCTTGCTTTCAACACTGTATCTCTCTATGTGTGTGTCTCTCTCTCTCTCTCTCTCTCTCTCTCTCTCACAACAACACTCGTATCATCTTTGAATTTTGGATTGCACGGCGGCTGATTGATCTAGAGTTTTCATGCTCTAGTTTTGAAAATGGAAGTAACAGTTTGTTGGCAGGAGACTGGAGCTTGACAAAAACAAGAAATGCAAAAGCACATGTGGTTTATTGTTCGTCTGTTGCACAAGTCAAAAGATCAAATGTGCTTTTTGAATTTGTTACAATTAAAGAGAAAGACAGTTTATGTATCTCTCTCTCCCCCTGTCTATCAGTTTCGAGATAAAGATGTTGTTTCGTCAAGCAGATTGTCACGTTGTCTTGCAGTCCAAAATCCAAAACCTGGTGTATTTTTAACCAGAAGATATAGCCATAGATACAGTTTTTTTTCTACTTTTTTTGTGTCTGCTAGATGAAGCGTTGATCTAGATTCTTCGGCTCATGAAAATGCACAGCATAGCATTTTTCTGTCCACAGTTAGATCACGTTTTAACATACTGTGCCCCCCCCCCCCCCACACACACACACACACACACACACACACACACCACCCCCCACCCCTGTGGAGATACCGGGGTGTCTTGTGCAAATAGTTCACCCATCTTCTAGAAGTTCTGTGCTAGTAACTTCCTCTAATCTGTCACTCTCTTTGACTCTGCCTTTCCCCTTTTTCTTACTGTCATCTAATCTTTCTGCCTCAGTTGGTTCATTCTCCTGCCTTTGTTCAAGAAACACAAAGATTTCCTCCAGCCGAAGACGGACCTGCTGGGCCTAACTGTTTCTTAGTTTGGTGCATAACGGCAGCATGACACATCTGCGCTCATATGACAGGAAACTGTCTGAGCCGCTCATAGAAGTGAGCGATCGTAGAAGAAGAAGAAGACATACTGTGGATTTAGTTGCCTTATAGTAATGGTGGTTGGTTGATGGTTCCTTCCACAATTGTCCGAGCGGGCGTTGAAACTTAACTTTCATTCATTTAGTTGCCTTTTTAGTTTTAGATCTCCGCACATGTTGACTGAAATGTTTGTCACTGCTGCCCTGTAGGACACAACGTTACGTTTCATAGGTCAAGCTAGTCTCTGTGGGGGAAGCTTTGTGTACCGTATTGTTCGGATCATTAGGCGCTGCTGTCTCTAAGGCGAATAGGGCAATTTTCAAGAAAAATCTGAAAAAAGTAAAGTTGTTGTTGTTGTTGATGATCCCTGGCTTAACGACTCCAGGGATCATCCCAACAGCCAGAGCACTTGAACAATTCAGTACAAATGCACCAGCTAGGGATGAGAACATTACGTGTGTGACCGTTTTTGATTACCCCGCCATGTGGGCAGCCACACTCCGTCTTCGGTGGATTTCAGACCGATGATGTTATGCTGGAAGCTTGTCATGGCTTAAGACAATCCCTGCACAACCATTCAGAGCATAACAACATTTTGATGTAGCCTTGGCGTTCTAGCTTATGTCAACTGGTCTGACACAGCCTCATGCTAAGGCACAAAAAAAAAGTAAAGTAAAAGGCGCCTTCATTTATAAGGCAATACGCACCTCGCAAAAGAAAGTCGAAGTTTGAAGCCCGTACACGTCCTGTAAACGCTTACCGACCGCCATTACTGCTGTCATAAACTTTCTTCGCGAATACTGGTAGAATTATAGCATTTTAAGCTCTACAACGATGCTGTTTACATCCAATGAAGGGTTATGGCATCTGTTGGACAGTATCTCGGATAATAACAGGGATTTTGAAGCATTTTAGCCTGAGTATTCGTCGTATCGGCGACTCGTTACCACTTTCGATGTTGTGACTCACAGTAGACTGTACTGAGTACGGCAATCTCTTCTCACGATTTTGTTCACTAATAGGGCACCCTCGTTTATTAGGCGCATAGGTCGAAATTGGAGAAAAAAATATCGCCTTATAGTCCGAAAATGACGGTAGTTTATTATTTTGCCACATTCCTACATCCTTTGATATGCTCAATGTCTGTCTGTCTGTCTGTCTGTCTGTCTTCTTTATCAGTCTGTCCACAAGTCTTTGTTTCTGGGGTTGTTTTTTCTCTGCCTCTGTTTCTCTGTCTTTCTCTGTATCTGTGTCCGTCTTGTTTATCAACAATGCCCCCTCTAACACTCCCTCTCCCTCCCTCCCTCCCACCCCACTCTACCCCCACCCCCGTCTCTTCCATTCTACTCTCTCTTTCTCTCTCTCTCTGTCACTCTCTAAGAAAATCTAAATATAAAAAAATTTAATAGTTTTTTTGAGCTGAATCTTGATCTTTGAAACTACTGAGTGTGTGTGTGTCAAGTCAAGTCAAGTCAAGTCAAAATGATCTTTATTGACGATAAAAGAGTAAGCTTGATAAAGCTTTTTTACATCCTTTGTGTGTGTGCGTGTGCGCGCGCGTGTGTGTGTGCGTGTATGTGTGTGTGCGTGTATGTGTGTGTGCGTGTATGTGTGCATGCCTGCATGTTTCTTCATCACTTTCTGTCAAGACTGGTCTACCAGTCACCCTACCATTGTTTACCAGTGTGAAAACTTCTCATTGCTTTCACTTTTTCGTGTGCTCTGTTGTATAATAATAAAACCGTATAATAACTGAATTTGAAGTAACCCATTAAAGGCCCCGCACGCCACGTGTCAGAATCACGCCACGTGTCAGAATCACGGTTTTCACGTGTTTTCCATCTTATAGCTAGTAAGGTATCTTAAGAAATCTTCCTAGTATAAGAGGGAATGTGACACGTGACCTGCTGGGTCTTTAAAGGCTTGTATCATGCTTGGCTAATGAGGCTTGCAGTGTGAGAGACAATAACATGTAACATGTGCAGAGAGCGTTTCCAGTAACCCGCTGTTACACTTTTATCGTAACACTTTCATGATACATTTTCAGTGATGCACTGTCCGTCGTAACACTTGCAAAATCCAAGAGAGTCGCTGAGATACTGGTGCTGAAGAAGTTGAAATAAAGACATAATAATCTTCATCACTGTCTGGTTTTCTTGACGATTGTACTTCTCTTTTTTACCTGGATCGAGTCGAATGACCAGAAAACAGATTAACACTTTCAACCCAACCCCTCTCGCTGCTCCGTATTCCCTCAGGACACTGCAGTCAGGGAGGAGAAAGTCCTTCAGGAGACCCGATTTGGGCCCTTTTTCAATAAATTATTTTTAAAAATCTGGAGATCACAATGACTTTATTTTTGTGTAGTGGTTTAGATGTATCTTTAATCTTTTAAATGATATAAAATTCAAAAACCAATTCGTTATTGTGTGTTTAACTGAATGAGTTGAAAGCAGCCACACCACTGTCGGCCTCAGGGGCATTTTGCCTGTTGCTAACATACTAGCGGCGTGTCGGCAACGGTAAACTCGGGCGTTGATAGTATTCTAGCGGAGTGTTGCGAAAATAATGTTATCTGGTGTATAGTTCTTCTTTGGGGCCTTAAATCAAACTTAGAAGCAGCATTTATGAAAGGAAAGTTGGACAGACAAGCAGCTCTTGTCTTTACTCTTGTTGATACCTGTACTTTCTCTTCTTCACGTTGTATTGAACTAACAAACGAAACTGTTATCTTCCATTACTTTATTTTCTTATTCTTTGCGGTTTTAAACTCGGAGCAGTATTTGCAGGACGAACATTCAGCTGGCAAACAGCTCTAGTCTGTATTCTTGTTTTCTTCATGCGTCTATTTTTCTTCTTTTTTTTAATCTTTTTTTTTTAATAGATAATGTGTTGAATTACAAAACCAACACAAATCATGTTATCTTGTCTTGTCTTTTTCTTTGCGACCTTTAGGCCGTGTACACATAAGTGGATATTCCATGCGGAAACCTGTGCGCAATCCATGAATAAGTGAAACAAAGAAGGGAAAAGATTTGCGTACGTGTCCGAATGTTACACTTTTATCCTTCTTTCTTCCACTTATTTAGTTTTCCCTGCGGAACTTACGCGTCTAATGTGAACCCGGCCCCTAGGATCAGTATATATGGCACCAAAGTTCAGCAGGCTGGCGGCAGCTGGAGCTCTAGCCTTTAGTCATGTTTGGTTGGTGCTTTCACTTCTCTCCTTCACATGGATGATGACGTATTGAATTGAAAAACCGGGGCAGTGGGTGGATGCCTCGTGCCTCTATACGGGGAGCTGGATGACGCCCGCCCCCTCCATGAGTCTCCCCCTGGGGATACCGGGTGGTCATTCGTAAAAATAGTTCCTCCACCTTCTGGAAGTTCTGTGCTTGTAACTTCCTCTATTCTGCCACTCTTTAACTCTGCCTTTTCCCTTTGCTCTCTATCATCTACTATCTTTCTGACTTATTGGCCCCATTCTCCTGCCTTTTTTCTAAAAAAAAATCTTCCAAATAATTTTTCTCCTTTGAGCTCCTCCGAAATAGGAATATGTCGGCTGTACGCAGCGGGGAGACCAGTGAAAACTGATAAACGGACACATACGTACCTTACCCATTATGGCCATATGGCCTGGGAACGCAAAGGAAGAAGAAGAAAAGGAAAACATATTACCTTGCCTTTTGTTCTCTTTGTGGCCTTAAACTTCGATCAGCATCTGTGTGGGACGAAAGTTTGGCATGGCGAACAGCAGTTCTAGCGTTGACTCTTAGTTTGGAGAATGTTTTCTTCTTCACATGGATACTGCTGTAGCAAACTGAAAAACAAACCAAGAGTTATCTCGCCTTGTATTGCTCTCTTCCTCCTTGCCGCGTTAACTCGGAGCAGTATCTGCGGGACCAAGGTTCGGCATGCCAGCGGCGGCTCTAGCCTCTACTCTTGTTTCGCCCGTAGGCCTAGGTTCGCTTCCGACTCCTCGCTATCTAAGCCTCAGCCTGTATCGCCTCGGTGAGTCTGTGAATCTGCTCCATGGTCCAAAGTCTGCTACAATTTGTTTAATTTGTTTTGTCTTCTTGGTTTTCATTTTTCTTGTTGGTTCCCCCGTTGGTGTACGGTCGTAAGATTTTGTTTAAAAGTTGCGTCGTCATCTTTGGTTTTAGGTTTCTTCCTGAGCTGACTGTTAATTTGCGTTCTTCAAAGTCTTTTTTATATGTTGTCTGCTTCTTTTGTTTGCATTTTCTTAGGTTTCGCTTTCCACGCATTAGTTTACGCTGTTCAAAGTCCTTTTAAGTGTTGTCAGCTTGTTTTGTTTTAATAATAATAATAAACGGACACTTATATAGCACTTTTTATCGAGCACAAAGCGCTTTACAATCAGCATTGAAACACTCACACACACAAACGCACACGCGCAACAGACACGTACGTGCACACACGCGAGTGAACGAGTTCTTGCACACAGACATACACACAGACATACACACACAGACATGCACACACTGACATACACACACAGACCCACACATTTAGGGTTTTCCCCCCATTATTTTGTTATCTTCGACTCTGGTTCATATGCTGTGGATATTCTTGCTTTCTTTATGGCTTCCTCCATGATTCCAGTAGATTGGTTTATGCTCTTCATAGTCTTTTTCTGTGTTGCTTGTTTCTTCCTTTCTTTGAAATGTCCTAGGGTTTGTTTATGAACCCATTGTTATAATGCTCTTCAGAATCTTTTCATTTATTTATTTATTTAGACAATTTATACAGCGCCTATCCTTAAAGCTTTTAATCGCTGTTTTACTACCTGTTATTTCATTCTTTGGTTTGAGTTGTTCTTATTTTTTGTTTGTTTGTTGTTGTTTGCTGGGGGGTTTGGGTTGGGGGGGTGGAGGGGATACGTTTTTATTATTATTATTATTATTATTTAAGTTACTGGCTGCCATTCTTTGGATTTATGTGTTGTCAACGTGTGTGTGAGTGTGCTTGCGTTTAGTTTCTCTACCTGCCATCCATTTTGGTTAGCGCTTAAAGGGTTTTGGTTGTAGATTTCTTTTTATGTGTTGTCTGTTTTTTTCCCCTTGGATTTTAGCTTCACTTTTTACCATTCTTCCGCTCTATTGATGTACTATCAGTCTTGTGCGTGTGTGTGCGTGCATGATTGTGTGTGTGTGTGCGTGCATGATTGTGTGTGTGTGTGTGCGCGTGTGTGTGCGTGCATGATTGTGTGTGTGTGCGTGCATGATTGTGTGTGTGTGTGTGTGTGTGTGTGTGTGTCATTTTCAATGTTTAGATCTATTTGTCAGACTGCCTCAATCTTTCTTGGAATAAAACAACATAAGAAAGTTCAAGAACAAAACACCATGTGTTGTTTATGTTTTGCTGTGTTGCAGAATTTTATTATTTTTAATGCTAATTTTGGTGTGGGGGGGGGGGGGGGGGGGGGGGGGGGGGGGGGAGTGAGTGTTGGAGAGACATGGGAATTAGTGGGAAGGGAGTGGAAGAAAGAGGGGGGGGTAGGGGGGGGGTCCTCTCTTTGTGTTTTTATGAACGTGTAGTTAATGTTGATATATGTTAACCCTTTTGCATGCTGCTAACAGCCTTTGTGTATTTTTATATGTAAAGGCCATCTTTCTGATCTCTGAACTTGCTGCATTTTGTGTTGCATTTTTTTTTTTTTTTTTTCTGACAACTGGTGTGGTTTTTGATGCCATGTATCCATGATGTGCTTAAGGTGTCTGTTTTGTTCCTTCTAAATGTGTTTGTCTATAACCATTTTTTGTTGATGTTTCTATTGCATTATATAGACAATGGACAGCCTTTATCTCTCTTTCTCTCTCTTTTCTTTCTTCTCTATAAGTTGGTCTCTGTCTGTCTCTCTCTTCCTCCATTCCTCTCTCTCTCTGTCTCTCTGCGAGTGACTGTGTGTGTGTGTTGTGTGTGTGCGTGTGCGTGCGTAGTGCATGCATGTGTGTGTGTGTGTGCGTGCGTGCGTGTGTGTGTTTGTGTGTGTGTGTGCATACACGTGTGAGTGCATGCAGCATGCATGCGTGCGCGCATTCATAGGAATAGCTAGAAATGCGGACTGGTTTCCAAAACAGTGTTTTGTCAAACAATTGTGTAACAATTGAAAATTAAGTAAAAATAAAAATTAAGGATGTGCATTCGGTCGATGACTTCAAACATGTTCTATCTTATCTCTTTTTTTTCTCAAAGGTAAGAAAATCTAATTTCCTTGTGCAAAACTGTTACACATATGTGAAAAATATTTGCATTGTTAATAAGCGGATGTTGATTTGAAAACTTTGAAAGAAGGCTTTTTATTTCCATAGATGGAATACAATAAATATTGAGCATTTTTTCAAGTTCATGCACATTTCATTGTCATTTACCGGTAGCTGAAACAATTTTGAAGTGTGTGTGTGTGTGCGCATGTGTATTTGTGTATGTGTGCATGCATGTGCTTGTGAGTGGTTTTGCGGGTTTGTGTTTGCGTGCATATGTTATCTGTGCTTGTGCATGTATGTGTGTGTGTGTGGCCGCATATGTGTGTGTGTGTGCATATGCACGGTCAGACCTGTTTACTCTTTTCGAGTAGTATTCTACTCAATTTGGAGCTCGACTACTCTTCAAATATGAAAATAATGCTCTTTAATTCTTGATTACTACTCATTTTCAGTGAACATTGTTTGATGGTTTAATGAATAAAACTACACATTTTGCACCCAAACTACTCATTTCAGCTACCCAGACTACTCAAGACTTGTGTAGGGAGGTAAGCAGGTCTGTGCATACAGCATGCATTCACGTTTTCTGACACAAAATGCAGCATGTGTGTGTGTGTGTGCAAGCGCATGCACAAGTTTCCACACACAAGTTTCCACGCATGTACATGTTTTGAGGGAATTTAAACAGATGTTTCTCACCCCTATCTCTCCCCCGTTTCTCTCTAATGTCTCTCCAGTCTGGGCCACAAGCCGGCCAAGTATGAAGGCACCTCCAGCGCTGCTCGCCTAGGCCTGTTCTGTGGGTCTGAGGGCAGGAACAGCATCTCCTCCATCCCTGACACCATCGCTGCCTCCATCGGGCCGCTGGTCAGTGGGATAATGATGGACATAATGATCGGATAATCAAGATAATTATGATGATAATAGTGGATCTGAGGGCAGGAACAGCATCTCCTCCATCCCTGACACCATCCCTGACACCATCGCTGCCTCCATCGGGCCTCTGGTAAGTGGGATAATGATGGGATAATCAAGATAATTATGATGATAATAGTGGATCTGAGGGCAGGAACAGCATCTCCTCCATCCCTGACACCATCGCTGCCTCCATCGGGCCTCTGGTAAGTGGGATAATGATGGGATAATCAAGATTATTATGATGATAATAGTGGATCTGAGGGCAGGAACAGCATCTCCTCCATCCCTGACACCATCGCTGCCTCCATCGGGCCTCTGGTAAGTGGGATAATGATGGGATAATCAAGATTATTATGATGATAATAGTGGATCTGAGGGCAGGAACAGCATCTCCTCCATCCCTGACACCATCGCTGCCTCCATCGGGCCTCTGGTAAGTGGGATAATGATGGCATCTCCTCCATCCCTGATAATCAAGATAATCAAGATTATTATGATGATAATAGTGGATCTGAGGGCAGGAACAGCATCTCCTCCATCCCTGACACCATCGCTGCCTCCATCGGGCCTCTGGTAAGTGGGATAATGATGGAGATAATCAAGATAATAGTGATGATAATAGTGGATCTGAGGGCAGGAACAGCATCTCCTCCATCCCTGACACCATCGCTGCCTCCATCGGGCCTCTGGTAAGTGGGATAATGATGGAGATAATCAAGATAATAGTGATGATAATAGTGGATCTGAGGGCAGGAACAGCATCTCCTCGATCCCTGACACCATCGCTACCTCCATGGAGATAGTCAAGATAATGATGAGATAATCAAGATAATTATGATGATAATAGTGGCTCAGATAGCAGAAACAGTATCTCAATCCCAGACACCATCGCTGCCTCCATCGGGCCTCTGGTCAGTGAGATAATTATGGAGGTAATCAACATAATGATGGCATAATAGTGATATAATTTGGAAGGTATTGTGAGATAATCTAGATAATTTAAAAAAATAATGTGGGAGATAATGATTAGCTAATTGGGATAATTTGAAGATAGTGAGTGGGATAATGCTGTGATGATCAAGATAATGTGAAAGACAATGAGGATGATAATGGCGGATGAGAGGGCAGGAACAGTATCTTCTCAATTCCCAACACTATCGCTTCTTCTATTGGTCCTCTGACGAGTGGGATAATGCTGGAGATAATCAAGATAATTTCAAAGATAACGAGGACGATAATGATGGCTCAGAGGGCAAGAACAGTATCTTCTCAATTCCCAACTATCGATTCTTCTATCGGTCCTCTGTTGAGTGGGATAATGATGGAGATAATCAAGATAATGTGAAGGACAATGAGGATGATAATGATGGCTCAGAGGGCAGGAACAGTATCTCTTCTAACCCTGACACTGTCGCTTCTTCTATCAGTCCACTGTTGAGTCAGATAATGATTCAGATAATCAAGAAATTGATGAGCATAAAGAGGATCCACCTTGGCTTAACCCTCATAATTGCAGACGCCAAATCCGACCAAATTTGTTTCCTTCCCTGGCTCGCGTAAACGCCGAGCACCCGCTGAACGCCAGGTCTAGTACGTTCACTTTCACTTTCTCCCTACCCACAATGCAATATACTAGGTTAGTTCTTCCTGTTCCTGACACTCACTAATCCGTTTTTGGTCTTTACAGCAAGGGAAAGCACCCAATAGTCTTTTTGAACGGATTTTTCGAAGTGACCCCAAATTTTTTTCTTCTTTCCACGTGACGTGTGCAGTATTGACTCGGCGTGATGCTCGGAGCGCCATTACAGATTTTTTCTTCTAATTCATGGTTTGTTGTGTGACATTGTGTTAGCTTTCGAATGAAAATATCATCATTGCTATTCAATATGCATCTTTCAGAAATGAAATGTGAGTTCGACTTTATTCTGGGTGATTTTTTTAGATAAAAGATTTGGTGTGACGTTCGGAGTTACTTCCCTTCTCTTATGCAATAGGATCGATTCTCGGTTCGATTGATCGGGAGGCATAGGGTTAAGGCTGTGTCAGACCAATTGACATAGGCTAGAACACCAAGGCTACATCAAAATTTAGTTATGCTCTGCATAGTTATGCAGGGGTTGTCTTTAGCCATGGCAAGCTCCTAGCATAACAGGTCTTAAGTGGGAGGGAGTGTTAACAGGGAAGGCCTTACTAGGGAGGTTCCACTGTATTAAAATGTATAACTTAGAGAAGACTCTTCCCGTTGTCCTGTCACATTTATTTGACTGCGTCCTTATCCGTTTCTCTCCATTTTGATCGTTTCTATCAGATGTCGCACTCGTCGTCAACGTCGTCAGTGCTGTCATCTGACAGTGACACCCAGTCAGCATTCAGGACGTCAGACAGCTGCGTCATCAAAGTCAGCATGCATCGCGCCAAGGATTCCTCCGATGTCAAAACGCATGTTTACAAGAGCATTATGGTCAGTGATTTGCCATTGTGACGATGCGCTGCTGTGTGGGGCACAGTACCAATAGTTTGTCCACCTTCCGAAAGTTCTGTGCTAGTAACTTCCTAATATCACTTTCTTTGACTCTGCCTTTTCCCTTTGCTTACTGTCATCTACTATCTTTCTGCCTTACTGGCCCATTCTCCTACCTTTGTTCTAGAAATTCTTACAAAGATTTCCTCCAGCCGAAGACAGGACATGCCATGCCTATTTCTTAGTGAGGTGCATAACTGCAGCATGACGCATAAGTACTTTGTCCCTTCCATGCATGGGTGTTAGTGTGCGTGTGTGTGTGCGTGTGTGCGTACTCACACACACACGCAAACACACACACTCACACACTGACACACATACATACACGCACACTCACACACACACACACACATACACACACTCACACACACACACTGTAAGTGGCGGATGGTTTATCTTCACAGTCGTTTTATTTCTCACTGTTTCAGCTAAACAACGCAAACCATATGAACGCCGCAATAGAGAGAATATTGGAGAAATATTGTTGATCATCATTACTGTTTATTATTACATTTCTTATTGTGATTTCAGCTAAACAACACGGACCATGCAAACGCAGTGATAGAGAGAATATTGGAGAAATATTGTTGATCATCATTACTGTTTATTATTACATTTCTTATTGTGATTTCAGCTAAACAACACGGACCATGCAAACGCAGTGATAGAGAGAATATTGGAGAAATATTGTTGATCATCATTACTGTTTATTATTACATTTCTTATTGTGATTTCAGCTAAACAACACGGACCATGCAAACGCAGTGATAGAGAGAATATTGGAGAAATATTGTTGATCATCATTACTGTTTATTATTACATTTCTTATTGTGATTTCAGCTAAACAACACGGACCATGCAAACGCAGTGATAGAGAGAATATTGGAGAAATATTGTTGATCATCATTACTGTTTATTATTACATTTCTTATTGTGATTTCAGCTAAACAACACGGACCATACGAACGCAGTGATAGATAGAATATTGGAGAAATATTGTTGATCATCATTACTGTTTATTATTACATTTCTTATTGTGATTTCAGCTAAACAACACGGACCATGCAAACGCAGTGATAGAGAGAATATTGGAGAAATATTGTTGATCATCATTACTGTTTATTATTACATTTCTTATTGTGATTTCAGCTAAACAACACGGACCATGCAAACGCAGTGATAGAGAGAATATTGGAGAAATATTGTTGATCATCATTACTGTTTATTATTACATTTCTTATTGTGATTTCAGCTAAACAACACGGACCATACGAACGCAGTGATAGATAGAATATTGGAGAAATATTGTTGATCATCATTACTGTTTATTATTACATTTCTTATTGTGATTTCAGCTAAACAACACGGACCATACGAACGCAGTGATAGATCAAATATTGGAGAAATATTGTTGATCATCATTACTGTTTATTATTACATTTCTTATTGTGATTTCAGCTAAACAACACGGACCATACGAACGCAGTGATAGATAGAATATTGGAGAAATATTGTTGATCATCATTACTGTTTATTATTACATTTCTTATTGTGATTTCAGCTAAACAACACGGACCATGCAAACGCAGTGATAGAGAGAATATTGGAGAAATATTGTTGATCATCATTACTGTTTATTATTACATTTCTTATTGTGATTTCAGCTAAACAACACGGACCATGCAAACGCAGTGATAGAGAGAATATTGGAGAAATATTGTTGATCATCATTACTGTTTATTATTACATTTCTTATTGTGATTTCAGCTAAACAACACGGACCATACGAACGCAGTGATAGATAAAATATTGGAGAAATATTGTTGATCATCATTACTGTTTATTATTACATTTCTTATTGTGATTTCAGCTAAACAACACGGACCATACGAACGCAGTGATAGATAGAATATTGGAGAAATATTCCGTGGAGGACAAGGCAGATAACTACTGCCTGCTGCAGATCTTGCCCGATGGAGGTACGTTTGGTGTGTGTGTGTGTTAAGCGGGGTTCCACTGTAGTTATGCGGGAATTGTCTTTAGCCACGGCAAGCTCCTAGCATAACATCATCAATCTAAAATAAATCCCCCGAAGACGGAGTGTGGTTGCCCATGTGGCGGGGTAATTCAAGACGGTCACACACGTAATGTTCTCATCCCGAGCTGATGCATTTGTGCCACAGTGTTCAAGTGCTTCGGCTGTTGGGGTGATCCCTGGAGTCTTTTAGCCAGGGTATATCAACAACAACAGCAACAAAACCCATGCATGCACATGATCACGATCAGGAATCTGGTAGATTTCACATCCAGTTTCTTCCACTCTTCGGTTCTTGGCCTTTCTCGGCTTTGCACACACGCACGTACACACGCACACACACACACACACACCACACACACACACACACACACACACACACACACACACACACACACACACACACACACACACACACACACACACCCCGCACACACACACACACACACACACACACACACACACACACACACACACACACACACACACACACACACACACACACACACACACACACACACACACACACACACACACACACACACACACACACACACACACACACACACACACACACACACACACACACACACACACACACACACACACACACACACACACACACACACACACACACACACACACACACACACACACACACACACACACACAGCACACACACAGCGCACACACACACACACACACACACACACACACACACACACACACTCCCACACACACACACACACACACACATGCCCCTTCCCCATACCCCCAGGGGGGGAGAGAATGACCTATTGTATTCTTTTTATTATTGTTTGGTATTTTCTTGGGTGTTTTGAATATTCAGTCACAGAGTGTTCAGAGTGAAGATGGGGCTGCTCAGGTTGGAGAAAACTGACGCCTACCCAATGTCTTAAAAAAGAGGGAGTTTGTTCCAAGGGGCTGGGGCCTGAAAAGAAAAGGATCTCTAGCCATAAGTTTTCGTTTTCTCAGACAGCGGGATTTCTCCCTGTTCTTACTGACTTTCAAATGCCATGGGAATTTTACGTGCATAAAGCGCACGGGTCAGACTAGCTTCAAGTCCCCATCCGAAGGACTCGACGTTCAGTTCGATTTTCCTGTCGAACTAGAAAGAAAGGGGCGAGGAGGCCGGGATTCGAACCCGGGTTACTCACGTTGCAGTCACGCATTACATTTGGCAGGCGAACGCAGGGCTCCCAATCGTCCCGCAAAACAAGGGGTCCCAGGGACTCCTTCACTTACAGTATGGAGGGTCCTAGAGGCGGGATAGAGGGTCCCAGTGGCATTGCGAATGCTACAAAGAATGTTTCTAGCGCATCCCTGCACATTCTTTTAGAGGGTCCTGTAGAATTTTAATGCTTCAGTGGGGGTCCCTGGGAGCCCTGGGCGAATGTCTTAACCACTCTGCCACCTTTCTCCCTTTCTCAGCTGTTTGTTTGCTGTGCGCAGAGTTGCTGATTCCGGAGCGGGCCAACGTGTTCTACGCTCTGAACAACTCTGTGGATCTGAACTTCGTGGTGAGGCACCGCTCCCAGCAGACAGACCCCGCCCACAAGGACAGAAAGAAAGGGAAGAAGAGGGTGAAAAAACTGTCGCTGTGAAACGAAAGAGAGGGGGGGGGAGGAGATTTCGAATGTTGGTGGGAAAAGGGGGGTGGGGGAGAAGAGGGGGGGGGGGGGTATGTTTTGTTATTTGAATGTGGTGTGTCATTGTGTGAGTTGGTGGATATGTAAGAGAGTGTGTGTGAGTTGGTGGATATGTAAGAGAGTGTGAGTTTGTGGATATGTAAGAGAGTGTGTGTGTGTGTGTGTGAGTTGGTGGATATGTAAGAGAGTGTGTGTGTGTGAGTTGGTGGATATGTAAGAGAGAGTGTGTGTGTGAGTTGGTGGATATGTAAGAGAGAGTGTGTGTGAGTTGGTGGATATGTAAGAGAGAATGTGTGTGTGAGAGCGTGTGTGTGTGCGTGCTTGTGTGTGAGGAGAGAGAGACCCAGGTGTGTGCGTGCACTTTAGCATAATTATGCTCAAAGGTGTTTAGGAGAGACACAAGAATATGATGTACATAAAAATTTGCAAGACTGCGTTTGAGAGAGAGAGATACACACACACACACAAATATTATAAATTACAGAAGATTTTTGTGTGTTAAAAACTATCAAAAAGGTTTGACAGTAACTAAGTTTGCCAGTAGTTTGTGTCCAGTTTGATTATCTCTGTTTTTTAGACCTACCGTATTTTACGGACTACAAGGTCATACTTTTTTCCCCAGACTGAGTCCCCTGCGCCTTATAATGTGACTGATAATATAGTAAGAAACTATAATAACAAAATCTGAATTTTGTGTAGACTTTGGGGGGTGCGCCTTATAATCAGGTGTGCCTTGTACGTAAAATAGGGTACAAACTTTTGACGAAATTTGAGTTGCTTGGCTTGAAAATAACAGGTACCTTGGGATGGCAGCATCAGTGAACTGTAGACTTGGCAACGGCGTCCGCAAATTGTGTTGAAAATAGGCGTCAGATGACGTGACGCGTTGGCATTCGCTACTGCTACTCACGCGTGTGTGTTCTCTGCAGAATGTACCCTATTTCACGGACTACAAGGCGCACCTGATTATAAGGCGCATACCCCAAATTTGACACAAAATTCTTATATTTTCCTACTATTTTATCAGTCACATTATAAGGCGCAGGGGTCTCAGTCTGGGGAAAAGTATCGCCTTATAGTCAGAAAACTACAGTAAGCTTTGTTGGTGAGGTTTTGGCTTGTGTGCTCGCTAAATGAGGACTTTTTTTTAATTCACGGACTTTGTTAATGTTTCATTTGATGCGTATTTGATCAGATTTTATTTCGCCTGCGTATTTGTTAACTTTTTTTTGTGGAGTGTATTTTGTTCAGATTGTATCATTGTTAAGTTTTATCGTTAGCTGCGTATTTGTTTAAACTTTATTATTTTTTAATGTACGTTTGTTTGAATATTATTAATTTGACTCCAGTAATTGTTCACTTTTAGATATTTTACATTGGGTTGTTTGTATTGTTGTTGTTTTGAGAGGGAGTTGAGGGCTTAGCGTCTGTGTTGTTGTTGCTGTTATTGTTGCTGTTGTTAGTGTCGTTTGTATTGTTGGTCTTTGAGAGGGAGTTGAGGGCTTAGCGTCTGTGTTGTTGTTGCTGTTATTGTTGCTGTTATTGTTGCTGTTGTTAGTGTCGTTTGTATTGTTGGTCTTTGAGAGGGAGTTGAGGGCTTAGCGTCTGTGTTGTTGTTGCTGTTATTGTTGCTGTTGTTAGTGTCGTTTGTATTGTTGGTCTTTGAGAGGGAGTTGAGGGCTTAGCGTCTGTGTTGTTGTTGCTGTTATTGTTGCTGTTATTGTTGCTGTTGTTAGTGTCGTTTGTATTGTTGGTCTTTGAGAGGGAGTTGAGGGCTTAGCGTCTGTGTTGTTGTTGCTGTTATTGTTGCTGTTGTTAGTGTCGTTTGTATTGTTGGTCTTTGAGAGGGAGTTGAGGGCTTAGCGTCTGTGTTGTTGTTGCTGTTATTGTTGCTGTTGTTAGTGTCGTTTGTATTGTTGGTCTTTGAGAGGGAGTTTAGGGCTTAGCGTCTGTGTTGTTGTTGCTGTTATTGTTGCTGTTATTGTTGCTGTTGTTAGTGTCGTTTGTATTGTTGGTCTTTGAGAGGGAGTTTAGGGCTTAGCGTCTGTGTTGTTGTTGTTGCTGCTGTTATTAATGTTGTTAGTGTCGTTGTTCTTGTTGTTGGTTTTTGGTACTAAGGTACACTTGGGGACAAGTGCAGTCTACGTGAGGAAGGTGCAATATATTCAGAGAGGTACAGATGGCGACTCTCTTAGACTAGAACCTGGACTACCGATAGTCCAGTTGTGTTTATTTTCCAGAATGTAGACCAGTTGGTAATTAGTATCCTGTGTTCTGTCGATCATGATTGATGGTTTGTTTTGTGGGTTTTTTGTTTGTTTTGTTGTGGGGGGGTTCTTTTTGTGTTTTGTGTGTGTGCTAACATACACACGGTATTTGCGACGCAGGCCAAGTTTTATTGGGAGACGTTTAACCATTGAGTACTTCCCTTTTGTCACCTCCTTGACCCAATCCTCCTCCTTCTTGGCATCACTGGAAGTGAGAAGCTTCTTCATAGTGTGTGTAACAAACTAGAACTTTGTGCATGATGCTATGCCAATAGCAGGGGCAAGCTGCAGCTGGTTTGGGGCCGGTTTGAATACTTGAGGCAACTTCCGGCTGGCCATTTTGGGGCCGACTTGAATGCAAGAGGGTTAAGTCATTCCCATAACATCAGCTTTTCCCGTCTTCTGTGGTGGGCGTTGTATCGTGAGCTTCATTTTGGAAGAGTTGGCGGGAGGTTGTCAAGGAGATGTTGGTAAAAAGAAGGGGAAGGGGGTTGTATTACATCCCGTGGCCTCACAGCAGACGACGCTGATGAAGGGAGCGAAATGCACCGAAAATAAGCTTCTTTTTTTTGTGTGCTCTGAGTGTAAAATGTGTCAGCTGAATGCAGCGGGGAGACCAGTGAAAACTGAAAACCAGACACATACGTACCTCACGCATGCTGCCTAGGAGCACAGAAGAAGAAGACTCTTCTAACATGAAATCAAATTTGTTTTCTTATAACAATGTTGAGGTGCTCCTACCACTGTGCAAATGGTGATAGTTATGTTTGTGGGTCATATATTATTGTCTTCTTGTTGTTTACTGCTGACTGGGTTTAACAACAACAACAACAGTGATAATTTCTACTGGGGATTGTTGTTAATAAGAACATTGTGATGAACATGATCCAATCAAAAGTGGCATTCAAATTAATATATGTACAAATAATAAGAATCGATGAATACATTAGGTATGATTTTGTTTTGTTTTTCCCTATTATTTCAGTATTTTTATAATAATAAATATATCTTATTGATGTTGAAAGAGATTGTAGCCGGACTAAATGAGCTAAGTTGTCGGAGTACAAAAAGTGTTGGATGATATGAGAGATGTGTGGTGTGATAGTTTCAGTTTGAAACTAAAGCGCTGCTTACAAAATTCGCCACATTAAAAATCCTCATTTGATTATGGATGATTCCGAAAGGATTTGCAGAAATATTGCAGACTAGTGGGGTGAAAGCGATACAATTCCAGGCTCAGCCTTTTCCTTTTTGTGTTCTTTTCTTTTCTTTTTTATGGGTTTTTTTTATGTTTGTTTACTTGTTAAAGATTTGTTTGATTGTAATCAAACGCTTTTGAAGCCGTTATCCTATTTTTAATAATAATTATAATAATAATTATTGCTAATTTATACAGCGCTTATTCTCCTAATGGGGCTCTAAGCGCTTTTCAAAAATGTTGCGAATTGCATGTATACCTATAAAAGCAATAACAACTACAAGCAAATATCAGAGAAATATTAAACGGACTCACAATGCTACAGATCTCCCCCCGGGGGGTCTTTTGTATAAAATAGTTCCCCCACCTTCTGGAAGTTCTGTGCTTGTAACTTCCTCTAATCTGTCACTCTCTTTGACTCTGCCTTTTCCCTTTGCTTACCGTCATCTACTATCTTTCTGCCTTACCGGTCCATTCTCCAGCCTTTTTTTCATAAAAACACTTTAAAAAATATTTCCTCCAGCCGAAGTCGGACATGCTGGGCCTAACTTGTAACTATTTCTTTCTTAGGCGCATAACGGCAGCATGACGCATCTGCGCTCATAATTGACAGGAAACTGAGCGATCGAAGAAGAAGAAGAAGCAGCTACTACAGTCCTCTGTGCCTTTCTTCCCCACACCTCCCAATTTTAAAGTTGAATACATATTTTAAAGATATTTTTTGTTGTTAAAGTTTAAAATGTTTTAACTTAACGAGGTTTATTTTACACGTGGATCATGTGTTTAAAGTTTATTTAAGTATCGTCTTAAAGGATGTCGTTCTATGGTGTGCTTACCTTATCACCCTCCTCCTTTCAGTGAAGGCATGGGTGTTACTATTTCAGTTTTACACTGATTTCAGTATTTTTATTTTTACCAGAAACTGAAAGTCATTTTTTTTAATTCATCAAATAAAAAAAATACAACAAAATTGACCACAAGCGATTTGGGGCGTTTTGAACTTGGTTGTTCTATCTTGGAAGTTTACAAAGGCTTATCAGTCAAACTGTCTGTCTATCATTTTAACCGTCTGTCTGTCTCGTTACATCTCTCTCTTAAGTTGCCCCCCCCCCCCCCCCCCGATCGTCTGACGGGGCTCTGCCCCTGTACCCTGCCGGGGCCATGGGTCCCTGGACCCCTGCCTTTCAGGGTTTTTTCATTTGGGGGAGTTGCCCCCCTGTGACTGTGTAATGGTTGAAGATATTGTAGGGTATATGTATATGTGAGACCAGTTAACAAACATTGTGAATATTGCAGTGCTGCTGTTTTGGCCTTGACCCAGTTTCTATCATTCTGTTAAAGTGTGTACATGAAGGTCACAAATTGTGTATGTGCGTGCGCGCATGCATGTGTATTCTGTGTATCTGCATGAAAATGCTAACCTTTTTTTTTTTCTTTTTTTTTTAAAAATGTGCACTCGGTGTGTGTATGTGTGTACGCTGCTACCAATCTGTATCTTCTTGTTGTTGTAAAGGGTGGGATGCCAGCTTCTGAAGCCAAAATATGTACTGCTGTATGTCTTGCATGCCAGCAGTCCAGTGTTCATTTGTCTGTTTGTTTGTAAAAGAATCACCAGGCATGATTAATTATGACTCTGTTGAGTTTGTGTTTGAAATAATGCTTCGAAAATTATTAAAATTTTCTTGGTTTCGAAAGAATAATGTTGCCAGTTACATTAGGTATTTTTTTGTTTGTGTTTTTGTTTTTTTATGTTTTATGTTGATATGCATGAATTCAAGCTTTCTAAGTGTACAAATAATTTTATCTTAATATTTAAAAAAAGTGTATTTCATTTTGCCGACAGATTAGTTTGTTCCCTTGCTTGATATTGATGTTGCTTGGTTTTTGGGTGTGTGTTTTTTTCTTCTTTACCAGCCGCGAACAAAATGAGCGAAGCTGGTAATGTTTTCACTGCTGTCTGTGGCTATGTATGTATGTATGTATGTTACCACGATAGCGTCTGAACGGAGGGACACAGGACCCTCAAATTTTGCATGCGGATAGGAAGTTAGACTATCTAGGCCAAGTTTGAAGATGAAGGTCATTGGTCAAAGGTCAAGGTCACTAGAGCCAAAAATGCCAAGAATACTGCGTCGCTCCGACGCGACGTGAAGCGTCATTTGTTCGTGATGTCTTAGAAGTCCTTCTAAAGTTACCAGCTATGAGGGGAAGCTCTGCAGCCGAAATCGCTGCCGCGCGGCTGGTGATCTAGCGTGATAACGCTCTAGTTGTGTGTTTGTGTGTGTGTTCCTCACTTTGATTTGATTTGGAATGCATAAGCTATGTTAAGATTCATGTTTGTCCATTGAAATGATCATGAAATGTCAGGCGAGATTTTGTTACACACGTTTCGATTGGTTCAACGTAGGAACTCGCACGTTTGCCATGTGCATCTCATTACGAGCGCAGCCTCTGTGAAAGATGGAAGCGATGACATAAAAATTTGAGATTTAAATGCCCGAAGGTTCTATCATTCTTCTGTGGTCCAAGCCGAAAGGTCCTATCCTAAATAGCGACAAAGAAGTCTGATGGTAGTTTCTGTCTTTTAACTCTGAACAGTGATAGCACCTTTTTGCATTTAATCGTCAGAATCTAACGTATGCTGAGCTTCTTCGCTGCTTCGCAACTGATGAGTGTGTGACACTGTGACGACAGTGAAACTGTGCTGGAACTGAATGGGTGGGAGAGAGAGAACAGAGAGAGAGAGTGTGGGGCTTTGTGTGTGTGACACTGTGACGACAGTGAAATTGTGCTGGAACTAAGTGAAGGGTGGGAGAGAGAGAACAGAGAGAGAGAGTGTGGGGATATGTGTGTGTGACACTGTGAGTGTGAGTGTGTGTGTATGTGCATGTGAGTGTGCGTATGTGCATGTGTACGATGGTGTTGCATGTGTGTGTGTGTGCGTGCGTGCAGGCAGGCTGTTGGTAGCAGTAGAGTAGAGCTTGAAAGCAAAACAAGTGCAATACGAATTTGTTTTAATATTGTATATACATATTGCTGTCTATCCCTCGACGCATGTACTTTACATAACAATGAGCATATTTTGCTACGTTTCCTCTGTGTATGCTGTTCATTCTTTGATTTGCGTACTCATTTGCATATTGTTATGTGTAGGACTTTTCGCGTTCTGGTCAGTGCAAACAAGAATGTCAGTTTTTGCTTTTGAATGTTTGTGCGTGAATCGCAAGGCTCTGTTAAAATTCATGAATTGAGGGGGTGGAGTGGGGGGCTAAAAAATGGTGACCGGACAAATGAAATTCTTGAATTCATGATCTTTTGTGTCTTAGGGCTCAGCAATTTCCATTTATAACTTATATGGAATTTTAAAATCATTTTTATGGAAATGTTTTATCATTTTAGTGCAATTGTAAAGCGCTTAGAGCTTAAAGGTGAAGCGCCATATAAATTTTCTTAAATAAATAAATATATGGAAATTGCTGAGCCCTAAGACGCACAAAATATATAAGCGTTTTGGTGTTTTTTGCTTCTGTTTTTGGTTTTTTCCCTTTTCTTTGTTAGTGGAAGGGATGGAAGAAAGAGTCAAACAAAATGAAAGGGCCTTATTTATTCATTTTATAAAACTGACTTATCGTGTCGGTCAGATCTCATTTTAAGAGACAAATAGCTCCGTGATGTACACTTTTTTTGTTGTTGCTCGTTGCTTTGGTTTTTTTAACTTATTTTGGCTTTTTTTTAAACGGAGAATATGAAACTGGACAAAATTTACTTTAAAATTAAAATGATATATTTGTGGATGAAATCCCTTTTTAGTACATATATGTGACGCAGCATTGTATATGTAGAAGGCTAAAAATCCACTTTTCATTCGTGTCATTTTTTGCATGTGTGCATGAATGTTCTTTGTGCGTTTGTTTCAATGTCTATGTACGTGTTTTTCTTCAATGGTTTATTCATTTGTTGACGGAATGGTAATTTACAAAATAGAACGATCGTTGTTTTTTGTTTATTCATTTGTTGACGGAATGGTAATTTACAAAATAGAACGATCGTTGTTTTTTGTTTATTCATTTGTTGACGGAATGGTAATTTACAAAATAGAACGATCGTTGTTTTTTGTTTATTCATTTGTTGACGGAATGGTAATTTACAAAATAGAACGATTGTTGTTTTTTGTTTATTCATTTGTTGATGGAATGGTAATTTACAAAATAGAACGATCGTTGTTTTTTGTTTATTCATTTGTTGACGGAATGGTAATTTACAAAATAGAACGATCGTTGTTTTTTGTTTATTCATTTGTTGACGGAATGGTAATTTACAAAATAGAACGATCGTTGTTTTTTGTTTATTCATTTGTTGACGGAATGGTAATTTACAAAATAGAACGATCGTTGTTTTTTGTTTATTCATTTGTTGACGGAATGGTAATTTACAAAATAGAACGATTGTTGTTTTTTGTTTATTCATTTGTTGATGGAATGGTAATTTACAAAATAGAACGATCGTTGTTTTTTGTTTATTTATTATCTGTTGACGGAATGGTAATTTACAAAATAGAACGATCGTTGTTTTTTGTTTATTCATTATCTGTTGATGGAATGGTAATTTACAAAATAGAACGATCGTTGTTTTTTGTTTAAATCTGTTGCGGAATGGTAATTTACAACGTAGAACGATCAATGTTTTTTGTTTGTTTTTGACTGTTGACGGAATCAGAAATCGCAAAGTAGAAATCGTTGTTTTTTGTTTATTCATTTGTTGACGGAATGGTAATTACAAAATATAACGATCATTTTTTGTTTAAAGCGAACTGAACTCCACGTTTAGCCTCAATGTGTTCCTGTTTTTGACTGTCCAATCAGAAATCGCAAAGTAGAAATTGTTTGTCATCAAAAGTTTGTTACAAGATTTTCTTCTGTTCCAGTTTATTTCTCTCAATGTTTGTCTGTTCAGATGTTCTTTTTTGTTGTCTTTTTCGTTCCATTTGTGATTGGTTTTTTTACATCTTTTCTATCTTTTTCCCTTGCTTTTGTTTGTCTATTTTCTTTTTTTTTCTCGTAAAAATGGTCTTTTGTAAGTAGGAAAAGAAGTAGCAGTCAATTTGTCTTTTTCTCTCCCTCTCTTTTTCTCTGCTTTTTCTCTCTCTCTCTCTGTCTTTATCTCTTTCTCATTCCCTGTGGAGATACCGGGGGGGGGGGGAGGGGTCTTGGAGATACCGGGAGGGGGTCTTTTGTAAAAAATAGTTCCCCCACCTTCTGGAAGTTTTGTGCTTGTAACTTCCTCTAATCTGCCACACTCTTTGACTCTGCCTTTTCCCTTTGCTTTCTATCATCTACTATCTTTCTTACTTATTGGCCCATTCTCCTGCCTTTAAAAAAAAAATCTTCCAAATAATTTTCTCCTTTGAGCTCCTCCGAAATCGGAATGTGT
>CM065705.1:2898372-2910872 GCA_017654935.2 Phymorhynchus buccinoides | reverse complement strand
CTTTCTTCACCATTTAATACACTCAGGTAGCTGGACGGACTTGTGTTGTGTACATAATCTCCATAAGAAAAACAACAACAAACAAATAAACTTCTTCTTCTTCGATCACTCACAGTTTCCTGTCAATTATGAGCGCAGATGCGTCATGCTGCTGTTATGCGCCTAACTAAGAAATAGGCCCAGCAAGTCCGACTTCGGCTGGAGAAATCGTTTTGAAAGTGTTTCTTGAAAAAAGGCAGGAGAATGGACCGGTAAGGCAGAACGATAGTAGATGACAGTAAGCAAAGGGAAAAGGCAGAGTCAAAGAGAGTGACAAATTAGAAGAAGTTACAAGCAGAACTTCCACAAGGTGGGGGAACTATTTATACAAAAGACCCCCCAGTATCCTCACGGTGGTAAACAAATAAACGAGGGATCAAATGCCAATTTGACAATTACTCATGAACAGCAATATCACACATGCAGCCATTGCCATCGTTATTCAAAGAAGAAAACACCAACAAAAGACAATGAACAAGAAAAACAAGCAAACAAAAACCAACAATTTATTCATAAATAAAACACATACAGCAGCATCAAATAAGGAATCTCTTGTCTTCTAATCAAACAAAAACATGAAATAATATCACGCTTATTTTCTTTAGGCAATCCCTGCTATTGCAATGCCAAGGAAAACGAAAAACAAAAACAAACAAAATACCAAGAGCAATCAAAGTGAAGAAACACACTAGCAAACAATAAAACAGGATCACAATATTGATAAATGACAATGTACATGAAAACAATATCACACACACGTGGCCACTGCTCTCCCATTGTGAATGGGAAACAAACAAAGAAAAACCAAAAAGAAATAAAACGTACCTCAAAAACGAAAATGTTCCCACCCTACCAACAAAGATTTTCCCACATAAAACAAAAACTGGAATAATTACAAAGACACGCTCACACGTATCTAATATTCAATGCCTAATTAACCGTCATGCCAAAACAAATGACGCATCAAAATGGCAAGAACATTTCAAGAGGACCGAAATGTGATATCCCTGCGTTGCCTTGGAAGAAACCCTGGCAACAAGCAACCAGCATGCACAAGGCGGGTGGTGTCTGACCTTGAACGAACAAACGACCTTGACCCTGACCCTCTAGGACAGGACACATCCCCACCCCCAGGCGTCCTCCGCCGTCTCTGGCACCAGCTCTGGTGGTGGTTCTTTGAACTGACACGGGAAGAACAACCTGGGGACAAAAATGTGAATGAATGTAGGTAGGTAGGTAGGTAGGTAGGTAGGTAGGTAGGTATATAGGTAGGTAGGTAGGTAGGTAGGTAGGTAGGTAGATAGGTAGGTAAGTAGGGACTAAACAAGCCAAACATGAAACACAAAAACATGAAATTTGTTTGTTGTATAAACACGACATTTGTTTGTTGGTACAAGGGGCACTCATCACATCTTGCAATGTGGGGGTTATGACGACATCACAAAAACTTAAACAGCATCATGAGATAAACCCTATTTTGGTTTGTTGATAGTCTCTCTGAAAAATCCACTCTCTCTCAAACATTTGAGCGGGGGGTGTGTGACTTTGAAACAAATCAGCGAAAATTATACTATTACCATCAAATGTACAGTCCTGTCATTCGTGAACACTACCAATCTCAAAAAGTGCTCATTATAAAAAAAAACATCCTGATGTATTACATTCTCTCATTTATTCTATCTCCCTCCCTCCCCCCCCCCCTCTCTCTCTATCTCATTCTTCATTTTCTCTCTCTTTTTCTCTGTCTTATCCCCAAACTCTTTCTTTCACTATGTATCTGTTTTTGGTTTGTGTCTCTGCCTGTGTGTCTCTTTCTCTGTGTGTCTCTCTCCCCCCTCTCTCTCTCCCTCTCTTTGTCTTTCTTTCTGTCTCTGTCTCTCTCTCTCTGTCTTCCTCTCTGTGTGTGTCTCTCTCTCTCTCTCTCTGTGTCTATCTTTCTCTGTCTGTCTGTCTGTCTCTCTCTGTGTCTCTTCCCCCATCTCTCTCCCTCTCTGTCTCTCTTTCTGTCTCTCTCTCTCTCTGTCTTTCTCTCTGTGTCTGTCTCTCTCTCTCTCTCTGTCTCTCTTTCTCTGTCTCTCTTTCTCTGTCTCTCTTTTTGTCTCTCTCTCTCTCTGTCTTTCTCTCTGTGTCTGTCTGTCTGTCTGTCTGTCTCTCTCTCTCTCTCTCTCTCTCTCTCTCTCTCTCTCTCTCTCTCTCTCTCTCTACCTGGCACACAAGGGAGGAAATCCTTTAAACAAGATATTAGACGTTTATTTTTATTTATGTTGGCCACTCAGCAATGGAACAATGTGAGCATTGAATCTGTTGTTATTGTTGTTTCCTTCTACTTTATTCTTTTTAAATTGATTTGATTGTTTTGATGTCGATAATGGCAATTTAGTATTGTACACTTGTCGATTACTCTCACCCCCCACCCCTCTCCCTTGTCGTAAAACCTATGTTGGTAATGACAATAAAAATTGTGACTTCAAAATTACCACAAAATACCAATTTTTTGCTATGCTTATTTACTTAGATATGTGTGTACAAGATAGTACATGTTTGATTATAAATGATTGATGATACATTTGATTTATTGTTGTTTTCTTTTTTTTTTCTTTACATGATAATTGTTATGTCTTCGAAAAAGAAAAAAAAAAGTATCAATACATTTTTTGTTTAAATACCAATGGTCTCAAGCTTTCGAGATTTTATTTGCACCTCTTCATCAGGAAGATGAGTCTAAAAACTGACATGAGATCAAAGTTTCAAAGGCACAGCTTAAAAAGAAAAGCAGGGGTGAGCACAAGTTCAATATTAATGATCAAAAACAATAACAAGAGGCAAAGCCTTCAAGGCTCACTCGGGGTGAGGGGGTGCAAAAAATAATGACTTTGAGATGGAGGGTCGTAAACATGAGGGGGGTGTTTAAAGTACAAATGAAACTATCGTTAATAGATATATTAACTTAATTTTTTTTTTTAAAGTTAACACGAGTGAGCCAAAACTGGTATCTCTACCTGACACAGATGAGGTCGTAGTGTCCAGAATGACTGTTGATGATGCTGTCCACTCTCTCTTGGTTCACCCCGCTCTCGCTATCCGGGTTCACCGGGTACTTCACCGTTTCCATGGCAAGTACAGGCGTACCTGTAAAAGTTCAGCATGCATCGTACAGATACACTACCTGTAAAGTCAGCATAGAGTACGGGTACCTGTGAAGTAAACATGCATAGCGCAAATGCATTGTGCAAGTACAGATGTACCTGTAAAAGTTCAGCATGCATCATACAGATATACCACCATTTAAATCAACATAGAGTACAGGTGTACCTGTGAAGTAAACATGCATTGTGCAAAATTCGAGGGGTGAATACCAGAACTGACTATCTGTGTTCTTTTTTTGAGATAGACCGTTCTGGCAGGCACCCCTCGAAGTACACCTCTAAAGTAAACATAGTATAAATATATCGGTACGGTTAACATAAATAGAGTATACCATATTTTTCACCTTACTATAAGCGCACCCCAAAATTTTACACAAAATTCTGATTTTGTTATTCTATTTTCTTACTATATTATCAGTCACATTATAAGGCGCAGGGGTCTTAGTTGGGGGAAAAAAATATCGCCTTATAGTCAGAAAAATATGATAAGTAGATCTGAAAACATGCACAAAAAGCTGTCAAAGCTTTGCCCAAAAGTCTAACAAAATACAACACAATACAATACAATACAATATAATGCAATACAATACAATACAACACAACACACACCTGTGGCGTACAGCCAAGTGATGATTCACTGCATGGTCTTGGTTGTTGTTGTTGCTTTCGTACCCTGGCTAAAAGACTCCAGGGATCATCCCAACAGCGGAAGCACTTGAACACTATGGTACAAGTGCATCAGCTAGGGATGAGAGCATTACGTGTCTGGCCATTTTTTTAATACCCCACCACACTCCAACTTTGGGAGATTTTGGAGACTGATGATGTTATGCTAGGAGCTTGTCATGTCTAAAGACAATCCCCATATAACTATGTTTAACAACACAATACAATACAATACAATACAACACAACACACACCTGTGGCGTGCAGCCAGGTGATAATTCGCTGCATGGTCTTGGAAAAGCTGTCGAAGCTTCGCCCAAAAGTCTTGGTGGGCACGAACAGTCGAGTGGTCAGGTTGACAGAGCTGGAAATAACAAACAGCAACCAAGATGGCCACTCAACATACTGGCTGTCTCTCTCTGTCTTCCTCTCTGTCTGTCAGTCTGTCTGTCTAACTAACACTTACAATATTCCTGACTTCTGTCTTTGTCTCTCTATCTCTTTCCTAACTCCTGACCGCCTTTGTCTCTGTCTGTCTGTCTGTCTGTCTGTCTCTCTCTCTCTCTCTCTCTCTCTCTCTCTCTCTCCTCTGACTGTCTTTGTCTCTGTCTGTCTCTCTCTCTCTTCTGGCTCTCTATCTGTCTTTGTTTCTGTCTGTCTGTCTCTTTCTCTCTCTCCCTCCCTCTATCTCCCCCCCCCCCCTCTCTCTCTCTCTCCTCTCTCTCTCTATCTGTCTTTGCTTCTGTCTGTCTCTTTCTCTCTCCCCCCCCCCCCCCCCCTCTCTCTCTCTCTCTCTTTCAAGGATCGAGTTGTGAAGCTAACACAGCTGCACACAATATGGATGCTATCATGGGCTGACGAAAGCCTGATTTCTTCCTCTTTGATCGATCAGACAGTTTCCTGTCAATTATGAGCGCAGATGCGTCATGCTGCCATTATGCGCCTAACTAAGAAACAGTTAGGCCCAGCATGCGAGTCTTCGGCTGAATAAAATCTTTGTAAGAGATTCTAGAACAATGGCAGGAGAACGGACCAGTAAGGCAGAAAGACAGTATAGATGACAGTAAGCAAAAACAAAAAGGCAGAGTCAAAGAGAGAGACAGATTAAAGGAAGTTGCTAGCACAGAACTTCCAGAAGGTGAGGGGACTATTTGTACAGAAAGATCCCCCCTAGTATCCCCACAGGGGGGGTGGGGATGTACCTGTAGAGAGCTAAGGCGTCTGGCTTCTGGTCCTTGATGTAGAAGATGCGCAGTATGTTGACGTAGCGGGACTCCTGTAATACCTGCACTTCCGTGTAGCCCGCTGTGGAGGGGTTGATGCGAAAAACACCCGCTGCACGAAAAAGAAAAATGTTCATCAATGAAAATCTATCTAACGTCCTCCGGTCTGGAACAGACATGTGGGACATCAGTAGATATAACGATGGTGGGAACGATCCTGGAGGCAATGCCAGGAGGCAGTGCAACACCAGTAAAGTCCCACATTTTTAACAATTGTGTTGAAAATGTTCATGCTTTATTATAAGATTCATTTTACAGCCCTTCTTCACTTTTCGGATGGAGGGCTAATGTTATCATTCATATCTGTTGGAGTTTTTTCTATCTCTTTGTATGCTAATGAATATTCTCTCTTTTTTTCTTACTCTTTCTGTCTCTTTCTCTCTCTCTCTGTACTTCTCTCTGTGTGTCTATTCATCTGTCTATCATTCTTTCTGTCAGCCTGTCTTTCTGTCTCTCTCTCTCTTTCTCTTTACACCTCAATACAATACTGTCTGAATCACTTTCAGTGCAAGGATGTTAAACTGAAGAACAACAACACACACACACACACACACACACACACACACACACACACACACACACACACACACACACACACACACACGCACGCGCGCACACACACACACACACACACACACACACACACACACACATTACACCATATGTCTGACAACACAACACTTCACTTCACCTATTGATTACAGTAACCACCTATGTATCCTTTTACATTATTCTAATAAACATATGACAGATATAAGGCAAATGTTAAAGAAAGCCCCCACCTCTGCACCCTTCCATTCATTTCAGGCTGTTCCGTCAACCGCTGTTGCATTCTCAGATAACCGCTGACACTAATCATGTGCACGTAAATTCAGAACACAGCAATCTGAGAATGCGACAGCGGTCGACGGAACAGCCTAAAATGAATGGAAGGGGGCAGAGGAGGGGGCGTTTCTTATCATTTGCCAGATATAATAATACAAACTTTGCCTATTCAACAAAACATCTATAATATACCCACAATGCAGTAAATAACTTACATCCTCCAGGTCTCTCTAGCTTCAGAGTAAGAGACTGGAAGTTCACTGCTCGCAAATTCTGAAACATTAAAAAAAATAATTAAAATCAGTAATAAAAAATCAATCAATCAAAAATCTAATGAATCAATCAAACACCAAATATTTTAACAAGGGCATAATGAAATTAATAAAACATACCCACAGAAAACTATGTGCCATTTTATCTGATAAATGAAATATTCTGAATAAAAAAGAAAAACTAATAAAAAAAAGAAAAAGAAAAGAAAAAATGAATAATACTTAATTGTCAGAAATCGTTGAGTTACAAAGGGCTGGAAAAGGGTGGACATTGATTTTTTTTCAATTAAACATAAAAAAGGACTAAAAGTATATCATGCATGATGTTCTCTAAACAAACTACATGTGTACTCAATTATCCAGATTATAAAAGCGTCAAGTGCACATGTACTCACTCTCTGCTCGCGTAGCCACATTGCAGCATGGGATACGGTTTGCGTGAAAGGGGCAAACTTTATCTTCAGACCCAAACCGTCCGGATTTTGAATACAGGCCGGTATTTCATCGTAGTAGCCTGCGCAGTCAATCAATGTATGCATTTTTAGTTAGAGTTAATATTATTAATGTTTTTATTATTATATTATGTTTTAATTAATTGTCAGTAATTGGTGGGTTATAAATGGGTGGAAATCAGTGTACAATTGCATTTAAGTGTCCATATATCTGAATATCTGTCTGTCTATCATTTTCTCTTTCTGTCTGTCTGTCTGCCTCTCTCTGACCTCTCTCTCTGGTTGTCTCTTTCTCACACACATGCGCACACACATACACACACACACACGCACACGCACACACACATACGCACGCACACACACACACACACACACACATACGCACGCACACACACATACTCTCTCTCTCTCTCTCTCTCTCTCTCTCTCTCTCTCTCTCTCTCTCTCTCTCTCTCTTTCTATTTATCTCTCTCTCTCTCTCTCTCTGACTCACACACACACCACCACCACCACAACAATATCTCCTCTCCTCCATACCCCCCTCCCCCCCCCCAACACCCCTCCATCCACCCCCACACACCCACCCCACCCCACCACCCTTCCAATCTCCCGTTGCTTACCGATGGTCTCAAACGCGGGCTGTCCCACGACGTAGAAGATGCGCGTGGCGAAGAGAAACATGCGGCTGCCTTTCCCATTCTCCGACCATAGAGAGACCTCCGTGTCCAGCTCATCGTTGACCCCTGACTCCATGGCCTTGACCCGAAGGGTCTCCACAGACAGGATGCGACCTGCAGGTCAACCGCAATCAGTCAGTTTATCAATCAATCAATCAATCAATCAATAATTTGTCCCAAATTAATTAAAACAAGAAAATGTGTCTTGCAATCGATCAATACAACAACAAAAAAAACAATAAAATGCAGTAAATGCGAACACCCTAAGGTGTCTGTACACATGAGCACCCCCACCCCCACCACGGCAACAGAGCGACAGGCCAGTCACAATATAACTTGCCCATCACCGTGCCACCATGTGAAAGAGTGAAAAATGCCTACATGCACAGAGACCCCAACATATTAAACATCTTCACACACACACGCACACACACACACACACACACACACACACACACACACACACACACACGTACACACACACACACAGTTACAGAAGCACACACACTTTTCTCTATCAAAAACAACATTTTTACAGTTATGAAGAAGCAGGCAGACAAGTTTCTAAAACATGAAAATTAATGCAATTAAATGTGATGATTACCCCCCTCCCCCGCACACACACACACACACACACAGACACACTGACACACACACACCACACACACACACACACACACACACACACACACTCACAGACTAAGACACACAGGTATGCTTGCATAAAATGTTTAGTCTTTGCACAGAGAGTGGAGATGCTGGCGGGGCAAGGTTTATTTTCCATCATAAATCAATTCCATCCCAGCCCTTCCGAACACACTTCAGGCATTGCAGTAAGTAATGGCCAGGCTGTAAAAGATGTTTGTAACAAAACAAAAAAAGAAGAAAGAATGTTGTTCTTTTTTAAACTCTTCTGGCGCCATGTATTTTGTGACGTTCTTGGTTGTCCGTTGCATCTCAACCGACAAGAGGGGAGTAACATTTGTTGTTTAAAGAGTGCATGCACTGCTTTAAGCCCTTGACTGCCACCAACGTATCACATACTGACCCGACGACATCACTGATGATGTCATCAGATGAAGAGGAATAACCCTGATAAGCTGGCCTTTGCTCTAACACAATCAAGAGAGTAATATCCCCAGACCATTTTGCCAGATTGGCTATATCAGTTGTCTTTTTCATGGCATGATTTACCCAATGATTTTGTCTGTAATTTTCTCTGGCAGTCAAGGGGTTTTAACAGAAAAATGACTGTCATAATAAGCTTTAAAAATAGACTAACACATGGCAGGGTACTTGGCAGTGAATGTCTTTGCATTTGGTGGGAGTGTAGAGTGATGTACTGGGTGAATGGGTGTTAGAAGAGTCATTAAGGGAATAATTCAAGAAATCTGTTACAGAATAATATCATTTTCAGGAAAATCAACGTCTCAGAAAATATTTGTTCTAAACTCTCACCCGGCAGTGGCTTCTGCTGCAGATGATGGTTCAGCTTCTCCATGGTGACGGGCATTTCGTCAAACTCCAGAAAGAGGCTCTCCGGGTTGATGCGCATGGCCGAGGCCTTGACCTTGGACAGGGCAGCAACGGCGTTGCCGGAGGCGTGGTCCGGCAACACGGTGATGTAGGCCAGCTGCTGGGTCGGCACTGAGGGGTCCGTTTTGGGCATCAGCCACATCCTGACAAAAACAGCATATAATTGTGACCTGTCACCACTAAAAGAGTCGTTATGTCCCAGCAGTAATTTTTGTTAGTTATACCAAATCATTAATCTGCTTGGAAAGAGCCTTCCAACAAACCAAAAAACATTTTAATTATTATTTGTTGCAAAGTTATTAACATTTAAGATACTCAATGAATCTGCGAAATGAGAAATCGCAACCGAAATGTTTCAAAACAACCAGACGTTTTTAAGAAGAAAAAACACCCCCTTTTAAGGCAGAAATTAATATTTTTACGCCTTCATTCGTCTATGTGAGGTATCCCCACCATCTTTATATGTACTAATGCTCCATATGTGTCTGTTTCAGACCAGAGGACGTTAAACGGATTTTCATAATTACTTCCCAAAACTAAGACAATAGGGTCTTTGGATAATAGACCCCAATTTGATGCCTTTCAGTGACATAGGTGTTAAATCTCTGTGGTGCTAAAATGTGACTTTGGCGGTGAAAGGGTTAACCCTATCATCGCCACTGTCGCCTCTTGGCACCACAATGGTTGAACACCCATGTCACTAAAAGGCATCGAATGAGGGTCTGTTAACCAATGACCTTATGTTCTTAATTTTGGGAGGTAAGGACAGGCCCTATTTTATGCATGTCACAGAGGAATCCCCAATATTGCACACATAATCTTTTCTCTTTGCACACATAATCTTTTCTCTACCCAGGTAAGTTTAATGGTAAATTTTGACTGAGGAATCCTGCCGAAGTCGGACTTGCTGGGCATAACTATTTCTTAGTTAGGCGCATGATGGCAGCATGACGCATCTGCGCTCATAATTGACAGGAAACTGTCTGAACGATCGAAGGAGAAGAAGAAGAAAACTGAGGAATGGCTGGCGGTGAAAGGGTTGACCAAAACAATAATTGAATTAAAAAAGAAAGAAGGCAAAGAACTGACCTGAGCCCCCTGATGTAGGTGTTCTTGCCGTGGCTGGAGAAGTGCCTCAGGGTGGAGTCAGGGTCCAAGCTGTGATCCACAGCATTCGCCTTGTGGTCCACCGTCTCACACTTCACCACGCTGAAATGCGGCATCGTCCGCAGCCATTGGTTGGCCTGCTCCACCACCGACCTATCAAAATCCATGTTACAAAATGTGTTGGTTACTGAATGGAGGCTCCCCGTGGGGATACCGGGGGTCTTTCATAAAAATAGTCCCCCCACTTTCTGGAAGTTCTGTGCTGGTAACTTCCTCTAATCTGCCACTCTCTTTGACTCTGCCCTTTTCCTTTGCTTTGTGTCATCTACTATCTTTCTGACTTATTCACTTATTGGCCCATTCTCCTGCCTTTTCCTTTGCTTTGTGTCATCTACTATCTTCTGACTTATTCACTTATTGGCCCATTCTCCTGCCTTTTCCTTTGCTTTGTGTCATCTACTATCTTCTGACTTATTCACTTATTGGCCCATTCTCCTGCCCTTTCCCTTTGCTTTCTGTCATCTGCTATCTTTCTGACTTATTCACTTATTGGCCCATTCTCCTGCCTTTTCCTTTGCTTTGTGTCATCTACTATCTTCTGACTTATTCACTTATTGGCCCATTCTCCTGCCTTTTTTCCCCAAAAAATCTTCCAAATAGCTTTTCTCTTTTGAGCTCCTCCAAAATCGGAATGTGTCTGCTGTACGCAGTGGGGAGACCAGTGAAAACTGAAAATGGACACATATGTACCTTACCCATTATGGCCTTTTGGCCTGGGAACGCAGAAGAAGAAGAACTGAATGGAGGGAATGAATGGAGTGTAACTATTGGTTGTTCCACCGTTGACCTATCAAAATTCAGGTTACAAAATATGTATGTTATTTCACTGAGTAGAGCTCAGCCATTGGTTGGCCTGGTGTACCATCCACCTATCAAAACCCATGTTGCATAATGTGTTAATGTTACTTCTGTTCCCTGAAAGGAGTGTAGCCATTGGTTGGCTAGTTCCACCATTCACCAATCACACAGCGGATTACATAATTAGGCTAATACGTAAAATAAGAAGGAGGAGGAGGATAAAAAGGTACGTATCATCGGAGTTTTGAGGGATGGGGATCCACTCGAATTTAAATTTTATATTTTGCACGTAGCAAAATAGCCTAGCGAAATTTGTCCATACAAGTAAAGTCATTGGCTTTGAACAAATTATAATTTAAATTTTTTGACTAAAAGTTAACATATCTCGTGATTTTAAACATTTTTAACACTTTTTTGTCAAAATAAAGATTATGTGTAAATTTTGTACATAAACATTCGTTGACCTTTTTTTGAGTTTTAAAACCTTTGTTGATTTTAAAATGTGGTCCTGAAAATTTCAATTACATATAGCTCAAAGAGTTAGTATCTAAAGTTTTTAATGTAAACATTTTACAAAAATATGTATTTATAATTTTAGTAGTCCAAGTGAGGGCCACGCCAGACATTATAGGTTCTGACCTACTAATCAGACCCAAACAGTAAAAAAAACATAACAAAAAATAAAACATAACATATTTGGAACAACTTTATTTAAAGAAATAAAAACTTTTCTTATCCCTTTCCCCCCCCCATCTCAATTTAAAGTAATGTCTCACATGACCTCGGTCGACGAGACATAAAACAAAATCTCCGATGAAAAGGATGAGGATGAGGCATATGATGTGTGTCGGTGTATGTGGTCAGTCTGTTGTGGCTTATTTGAATGGGGGATGAACGAGTCGGTGTCGATAAATGTGTGTGTGTGTGTGTGTGTGTGTGTGTGTGTGTGTGTGTGTGTGTGAGAGAGAGAGAGAGAGAGAGAGAGAGAGAGAGAGAGAGAGAGAGAGAGAGAGAGAGAGAGAGAGAGAGAGAGAGAGAGAGAGAGAGAGAGAGTTGCTTTGTATATGCATTGTTGCTGGTTGGCATCATTCTTGAATGCTGTTTTTGTTGTCTATTTGTTGATGAATAATTGATTGTAAAGCACTTTGGGCTCATCTGAGGTAAAGCGCTATATCAAATGTACTATTATTATTATGATGATGAAATAGAAAAGGAAAGTAGTTTGAATCCACAGCTATTGTATCTACTTACTGAAACACAGCGTATTTGGGATCACTGCCTTCCATCACTGTACCGAGACATTGCGGCAAAAAGTCGATGTACGTCAAAGGAGGCGCTTCTTCCTGTATCTCTCCCTCGTTCACTTTGAGAACGGCCGGCTCTCCTGATGCTTTTTCAGGAACTTCCACCATCGTCTGTTCAATTTCTTCGGAATTGGGATCTTTCACTTCTGCCATTTCAGTGCTGTCCATTTGTGGAGATACGGCTGTCATGATTGGACAATTTGATGAATTAGGTCACACGCCTGTAATGAAACATCAAATCTGATTGGCCGGCTTGATAAATTGTCACAATTACTCACACCTGTCATGGAAGGATTAAATATAATTAGGGGGCAGTGGGTGGGTGCCTCGTGCCT
>CM065705.1:2873372-2888372 GCA_017654935.2 Phymorhynchus buccinoides | reverse complement strand
GAGCAGACGATCTCGAGAGGAGCACGTGACTTGAAATTGATTAGACTAGGCCTAGAGTGTCGAAACTGAAACCCGCATGCGTAGGCTAGCCGCTACCGGCGAGATTGTGAGGTCCCTTTTGGTTCTTTTTCGGCTCAGTTTGAATTGATTTCCCTGTTTGACAAGACGGGAAGTGATTGTGATCATGGCTTACAGATCAGACTCTAAGCCAGTTGATTTTGAACGATTGGTAAGAACATCAACTATCACTAGTATCAGTAGTAAAGTACAGAACATTCATATTGCAGCCTGCACAGGTATTCTGTGCAAAAGTTATGCACAAGCTAATTAATTTCAAGTAGATAGACAATGCGTCACATAGCACCTCAAATTTACCAGTTCTTCCTTTCTCGAGCTATGGCTAGTAAAGTATATAATAATGGGTGGCATTGATTTCTTGATTTCTTGATTTCAAAGCCGTGAAGGCAGATAAACAGAGACTGAGAGAGTACAACAACAGAACCATAAAAAAGATGATGGTGGTTCAAAGAAAGAAGGAAAAAAAAAGAAGGAAGAAAGTGATGTGCAGAGGATCGAAAAGCGATAGGACAAACTGTCCTTGGACAAGAGAAATTAATAAGACAATGTCCTGGCTCTTGCAGAAATCAATAAAACAAAGCGTGCTAGTCTTAATTAATCAGACACCTGTCCTGACAGGGGAGAACAGAATAGGACATTTCAAATTTAATGGTCATTGACCGGGACCTCGGGACATCACTGTCAAAGTCGGGAAAGTGCAATGAATGTCATACATAGTGTTTCTTTGGTAGCAATAGCTTGAGCAACGAAAATGGCGACTATCGGGAGAAAGACAAAGAAGTTGTATCACAATTCACATGTTCGATTTTGAAGAGCGTTATCATTGGTGACTCGCGTTTGAAACCAAAATGGCGGCACTGATGTCATAAACTTGTTCCTGGTAAAGGCTAAGAAATGTAAAGAAAAAGGCACAGTTTGTAAGGAAGTGTGGAATTCTTCGATTGATTGTGAGTGTGTGTGCGTGTGACTGTCAGTGAGTACACCAGGAATTTTGAAAACCAGTCCCATCAATAATCATCCCTGAATGACCTGAGGAAGAACCAGTCCCAGGGAAACAAACCTGTGACAAACCCACAAACCCACAATATCAAGGCCTTTGGTGAAAGCATGAATTAGTCTAGTCCTAGCAAAAATTAAGGCTAATGTTAAGATCAGCTCCCTCCGCTGTTCCAGGGTGAAGTTGGCCCACCATTCATTACCTTTTTCGTTAAACTGAGACACGCGGGAACAGCCGGAGGGAGCTGATCTTAACATTTGCCAAAATTAATTACTAATTAGTCTGTGTGAATGGCAGTTCAAATGTGTCACAGTATTCTGGTTTTGCAATCAGTATTCTACTTCTACTGAAAATAAGCAGTTAACACGATCACTGGTGTGTGCAGTCACATGTGTGTATGTGGTGTGTGTATCACTGTATGTGTGTACGTCTTTGTTGGGTAAAGTTAATATTTTTTGTGCATAATCTTCAGTTTTAAAGACTCAAAAGTGTCCAGACTACTTTCTTTAAAACACCATTCATGGAAAAAGCCACTTTGCATTTTTTGAGCTCTTCCTTGCTGTGCATGGCCACAATAAATCAGTTGATTAATTTGCCATGGAACCAAGGATGGAGTTGAAGAGTACTCAGGAAAAGAATGTGATTCTGTGGTTGTGTATGTATTTCACATGTGCATGTGTGTGAATCAAATGTACTAACAAATAGTAAGGCCCAGCAAGTCCGACTTCAGCTGGAGGAAATGTTTTTGAAAGAGTTTTCTGAAAAAAGGCAGGAGAATGGACCGGTAAGGCAGAAAGATAGTAGATGACAGTAAGCAAAGGGAAAAGGCAGAGTCAAAGAGAGTGACACTGACAGATTAGAGGAAGTTACAAGCACAGAACTTCCAGAAGGTGGGGAAACTATTTATACAAAAGACCCCCCGGTATCCCCACGGGGCGCAACTTTTTCTCAATTACTGACCCATTCTTTGCCTGCTCCTTCCCTCCACATTCTCTCAACAAGCTGTGCCCTCTCCCCATCACTGTCTTGGTGTCTGTCCTTCTTTCCCTGCAGCTTTCTCTGTCTCCTCGTTCATTCTCTCGCTCACTAGCTCACATACAGTGCTAGTTACATACACATTCACAGTCATACACTGAGAGACACTCGACTCACTGACTGACAGCCAGATCCCTGTGTGTGTGTGTGTGTGTGTGTGTGTGTGTGTGTGTGTGTGTGTGTGTGTGTGTGTGTTAGTTAGAGAGATAGTGTATGGGGGCATATATATGTGTATGCATGTGTGCATATGGCTAATAAGTAATATTGTGGGTTCAAAAATGGGTTTTCACTGGTTTCTGTTTCCTTGGGATGGCTGGTCAGTTCTGACACGGGGTTGGTGGAGAGAGGGGGGTGGGTGGGGGGGGACAGAGACTAATGTTCGTCATTGATCATTTGATCACTGATGATTTGCTTTAGATTAACTTTTGATTAAGAAAAACTAATTTTAAATGCTCGACAGTTTTATTTCTTCTGATAGTTGAAATAATTAACATACTATTTTTTATGCGTTTTTTTTCTAATAAGTGTAGTAGTAGTACTACTAGTACTTTGTTTTAAAAACTTTTATTATATTTATCTTTTGTTGCCAGTTTTGAATATGTTTCTATGCAACTTTAGCGTAAAAAACGATTTATGCTTTAAGTTTCACAGTCAAATTCTTGGTATTTTATGATGCATTCAGGTTTTAACATCATGAGAGAAATTCTTGCAATTTTATGACCCTGTTTTGCTGTAAGTAATGGAATGCCATGGTATTTTGTGACAGCCTGACAATGTTTTTGAGGACCCTTTTCTTCCAGCTTGCTCACTGATCGCTGATGATGTAGTTGATTAACGGTGACGGTTTGTATAGCCTAGTTTAGTTTGACAGTGCGCGCGCAAATTCTCTGCTTTGTGAATTTACAGACAGAGCTGTGGATGGCATTTAATTAGGCTTTCTCTTGTGATTTTTTTTGATGTCATGTTATAAAACTAACATTGTCTACTAATTATGTTCTGTCACAAGTCGTTTATCACTGCAGTTTTAATTATGAAAACACATTACCTTTGTGATAATGTTTGAAAAAAACATTACTTGTTAGTCACGATAATGTACTTATGTAGTGTCTGTACTTTAACAAAAATCTGTTGGTGATTATTGAAAGTTATTTTAAAATTGAAACTGAAAACTGTCTGAACATAGTCTAACAGTGCATTAGGATTGTAGATGACATTTCTGAGTGTAATAATTAAGATAATCAATGATTGTAACTAATGTAAGAAAGGAATTATTGGCAGTGGAAAACCGCAACCTGATATTTGGGTGCGTGTGTTAAAATATAGCAAAGCCCCAGAAATAATGAAAGGGAAATTTATAATAAAAAATAAAAAAAAGACTCAGAAACTAAGTACTTATTCAAGTTTCAACAGACTTCTTGTCAAGTTGAAAAGCAGTTGCTATTAGTTTTATAATGTAATTCAGTTCCTTTTTTACTACTGACATGGCAAAAAGTGTCCTCTGCAAAATAATCATATTATAATGCCTTGGAAAAAAACAACCCCTGAGGGGCTGTAGTGTTAAGATTGATGCAAATGACAATAAGAGCAATTAAAGGAATCCCAGGTCATTATAGCCTAGTTTTATTATACTTTTAAAAGAAAAATATTAACATTTCTGATTTATACTCGCCCAAAAGGGAAAACATCTTAACATTTGTATCCCCCAAACGAGGAAACATCTTATTCTTAACGTTTGTATCCCACAAAATGGAAAAATCTGAACATTTGTATCCCCCAAAAGTGAAAAATATCATTTGTATCCACCCAAAAGTGAAAAATATCATTTGTATCCTTCCAAAAGTGAAAAATATCATTTGTATCCCCCAAAAGTGAAAAATATCATTTGTACCCCCAAAAGTGAAAAATATCATTTGTACCCCCAAAAGTGAAAAATATCATTTGTACCCCCAAAAGTGAAAAATATCATTTGTACCCCCAAAAGTGAAAAATATCATTTGTACCCCCAAAAGTGAAAAAATATCATTTGTACCCCCAAAAGTGAAAAAATATCATTTGTACCCCCAAAAGTGAAAAAATATCATTTGTACCCCCAAAAGTGAAAAAATATCATTTGTACCCCCAAAAGTGAAAAAATATCATTTGTACCCCCAAAAGTGAAAAATATCATTTGTACCCCCAAAAGTGAAAAATATCATTTGTACCCCCAAAAGTGAAAAATATCATTTGTATCCCCCCAAAAGTGAAAAATATTTGTACCCCTCAAAAGTGAAAAATATTTGTACCCCCAAAAGTGAAAAATATCATTTGTACCCCCAAAAGTGAAAAAATATTTGTATCCCCCCAAAAGTGAAAAATATTTGTACCCCTCAAAAGTGAAAAATATTTGTACCCCCAAAAGTGAAAAATCTGAACATTTGTAACCCCCCCCTGTAACAATTTACAACGTTGTATAATCAATAATGGATTAGGACTCTCATGCTCGTCATAGGATACAGGTATGTTTGCCAATCATGCAGAACTTTTAATATGAAACATGCACATGCATACACGTATGCTGACAATATCGCGTTATGCAGGCCTCTCTCTCTCTCAGTCTATGCTTCCTATTCAGTATTGTTATCTGTTGTAACCTCTCTCACTCAAGTCTGCTTTAGAGAAAAACTGCACTGAATTCTGTATAACAAATGGGGCGGGGAAAATGAAAGAGAATAAAGTGTAGCTGATTCTCTTTCTGATAGGTACCTATTGATTATCGTTATCACACAGTTGCAAACATGCTCTCCTGTCTGCTATTTCACGTGTGGATGTGCATCATCGGCTAGACCTGGTTCCAAGTTAGTGCTACGGGAAAAAACCCACCCAACCAACAAATAAATGTCAAGATGGAAGCAAAAAAAAAGAAAACAAAACAGAACCTAGCAGCAGCTTAGGAATCAATAACGTGAAGTTTGAGGCTCTGACAGTAGAGTCATCCTGGGGAAAGAAAGAAAGAGAAAACAATATCTGTTGTGCACGGTGTTGAGTCAATGAAGGCTTGTGACATTAAAAGAGGCTGGGCTCGTCGTCAATAGTCAGTCGGTGTAGCTCAGGACGGCATGATGGGCTGGAGCAGGCTGGAAGAAAATGACGGCAAAGAAATGTCCGACCCCTGGGACCGGAAGAAAGTAATTCCTTTGTGAATATGTGCATTCATTTTTTTGTTCTTTGGACACCTTCCTGCCGTTTATCATCCCCTTTTTTGGTTGTTTCTGCCCCTTTTATTGCTCATTGTGTGAAAATATGTAATTGAAGCGACGAAAGGATTACGTTTTTACTGGTGTATTTTTAAAGAAAAATGGAAGATGATTTTTTTTCTCTGTTGGCAGGCTGGTTTAGAAATGAGAATGAAACCGTTTTAACTGAATTAAAGTTCATGGTTTTTAATCAACACAAGACATCTGTCGTCAACGCGCTGCTCTCCACAATTTCAATTTTCGTTATGGATTGATCTTGATGTTGATGGATGGCAACATATGGAAATTATATTTTTATCCCTAAGTATTTTTCTGGTAAAAATCAATATTGTTCAAGTACGCAGATAATGAGATAGCATAGCAAGCAGAGTAAAGATCACATTACTGCTTAGAATACATTAAGGCAAAAAAAGGAAAGAAAAATGTTAAAAGAGTGTACACATACATTGGAATAGAGACTTAAATTTAGAAGTGGGGATTTTGAGCCTGTAGAAGTGTTTTAGCAATTGGAACAGGGACTGTTGAGTTAGATTTAAAAGTGGTAGAAATCTGTACCACTACAAGTGTTTTAGCCAAATAATGCAGCCCGTTTTTCTTTCCCCTTGGATCCCTTTTCCAGATAGCTGCCAAGATTAACCAGCCGGGCGCCGGAGATGCACAGCCACAAGGTATAAATGATAAAGACAGAGAAAAAACAGTAAGGATGAAGCCCACCTCGATCGTTTAGCCTTCCTCCACAACTAGAGCCATTTCCCCGAAACGTTCCCCAGTCGTTTCTTTATCTGCCAACATTTTGAGTTGATAATTTAGGGAAAAAACCCACCACAACAACGTTCTTTTCTTTGCAAAGTAGGAAAAAAATGTTGGTGTCTCTCCTTGCTTTTGATTCACCATTCTGATGTGCCAATCTCGCTTCTCTTTGTTTCTGATGATCCACAATGTGGATACTCCTAATTTATAATTATGTTCTTCCGGTTTGGCTTTTTGATATGTTGTCAGCGTTGAAGAAAACAACTAACGGAAAGCAAAATTAACCCAAATAGACGACCCAAATCACGTGACGTAGGCTCTTGTTCCGCCCCTTTGCTGGAGAGAGTGTAGCGGGCTAAAAGCGATGTGGGTGTCAAACCTTTGAGCCACGTTGTACTGTAACTGCAGAGTTGTCTTTTGTTTTGTTTTCATGTGTACCTGTTGTCAGTTGACTGCTTTTAACATTTGGGTGTCTTTGTGGGTTTGTCGTGCATTGGTGGCGTCTGGTAACAGTGGTATGTTTGTGATTTGTTGCTTTTAATGTTGTTTATTATTATTGAAGTTTTTATTTTATTCATTCACGGGTTGTATATAACTATAAGTCTAAAATTATGTATTAATTGATTGTGGTTTTATTTTGTAACTCCATGTTTTTGTCTTTTGTTCTTTTCTCGTATATAATCTGTTGTGGATTTTTTATTCCCAGACGTAAATATCTACTAACACTTTACTGAAAGTGAAGTGGCATATTTTGCGTTGGAAGATTTATGTTAGTTTTGGCAAGGTTCGCTGAGCGCTTTAATCATATTTCCCAACAGTTCAGTTCATTTAAATCAAGGATTGACAAGCGTTTGGTTTAATAAAACACACCTGGATATGTCATGATTTGGGATCAGGTGAAGTATAATAATACAGAAATTGATAGTGCTTCAAAGAAATTATGATGATCATTATGATAATAAATTTATAATACAAATTTATTTTTATTTTCTATGTGCATGGCTACTCCTCCTTTCAGGATGTCCAGAATTGCAGGATTTTTAAATTGCCTTGTAGCCTAGAGCCGGCGACCGCCGGATTATGATAATTTGAGAAGCAACGATTTTCTTACACACACACACTTGTACAATAAAAAGGGCCTATATAAGCGTTTGTTATATTCAAAGGAATGTAGCACTTGTACTAGTCTAGAGGGGTGAAAAAAGAGCAGTAAGTGTGTGTGTGCGTGCTGCCCCTGCACTCCACCGGGGCTGCCTTTTTGCAGGATTGTGTGACCATGGCATATACTGATATAGACTATGCATCGATTACATGACACCTCAGCTCAAAACCATGGCACATACTGATATAGACTATGCATCGATTACATGACACCTCAGCTCAAAACCATGGCATATACTGATATAGACTATGCATCGATTACATGACACCTCAGCTCAAAACCATGGCACATACTGATATAGACTATGCATTGATTACATGACACCTCAGCTCAAAACCATGGCACATACTGATATAGACTATGCATCGATTACATGACACCTCAGCTCAAAACCATGGCACATACTGATATAGACTATACATCGATTACATGACACCTCAGCTCAAAACCATGGCACATACTGATATAGACTATACATCGATTACATGACACCTCAGCTCAAAACCATGGCACATACTGATATAGACTATACATTGATTACATGACACGAGAGGTACACTCAAGTTGGGATGCAGCGTTTCACTTGTTATTTATTTCCTGGTTTTGCTTACCTATTCCACTACATCAGTACATGTATCATGGTTGTAAGCGGAACTTTTCAAAGCCATGACTTTTTTTAGGTTCACTTGAGGATGTGTTGGTCATTGTGCATGTGTATCCCCTACAGGCTACATTAGTGGTCAAACCCAATGCTTCCTTATATGTTTTAAGGTCAGGAAGAAGAAGGAAATGTACTGTCCACGGGTGTTGTGTTTCATTATTTGTGGCTGATGTTGACCAAGTTTGTTGCCTGCTGTTTTTAAAACTTGAACAGGTTTATGTTGTCATACTCCAGAAGGAAACCGTCTCTAAATCACCTAGAAAACGGCTGGTATTGATAGTATGATGCTTAAGAAGTATTATAGTAAAACAAAATCGCCACTTATATTCTGATCAACATGAAGATATACGCGTTTAAATATAGAATTTTATGTAAATTCTGTTTTTAAACAGATATATCTTTGTATTGATTTCAAAATTACCACAAAACACCAATGGTTTGACAAGCTTCCGAGAGTTTTATCTCCACCAGGAAAATGAGCTTAAAACATCTTTGTATTGATCAGGATATAAGTGGCGATTTTTTTTACTATAATACTTCTTAAACATCATACTATCAATACCAATTGGAATTTTTTAGCCATCTCAAATAATTAAGAAAATGAAAAATCTCGTTTTGTAGGCGATTTAGAGACGGTTTCCTTCTGGACTATCAAGTTGTCTGACTGAGTGTGAGAGTCTGACTGTTGTGTTGACGGACCATTGTCTTTAGCTGTGCTTTTTTCAATGCGCTGGCTGTGAGTGTGAGAGTCTGACTGTTGTGTTGACGGACCATTGTCTTTAGCTGTGCTTTTTTCAATGCGCTGGCTGTGAGTGTGAGAGTCTGACTGTTGTGTTGACGGACCATTGTCTTTAGCTGTGCTTTTTTCAATGCGCTGGCTGTGAGTGTGAGAGTCTGACTGTTGTGTTGACGGACCATTGTCTTTAGCTGTGCTTTTTTCAATGCGCTGGCTGTGAGTGTGAGAGTCTGACTGTTGTGTTGACGGACCATTGTCTTTAGCTGTGCTTTTTTCAATGCGCTGGCTGTGAGTGTGTGAGTCTGACTGTTGTGTTGACGGACCATTATCTTTAGCTGTGATTTTTTCAATGAGCTGGCTGTGAGTGAGAGTCTGACTGTTGTGTTGACGGACCATTATCTTTAGCTGTGTTTTTTTCAATGCGCTGGCTGTGAGAGTGTGACTGTTGTGTTGACGGACCATTATCTTCAGCTGTGCTTTTTTCAATGCGCTGGCTGTGAGTGTGAGTCTGACTGTTGTGTTGACGGACCATTATCTTTAGCTGTGCTTTTTTCAATGCGCTGGCTGTGAGTGTGAGTCTGACTGTTGTGTTGACGGACCATTATCTTTAGCTGTGCTTTTTTCAATGCGCTGGCTGTGAGTCTGACTGTAGTGTTGACGGACCATTATCTTGACTTTAGCTGTGCTTTTTTCAATGCGCTGGCTGTGAGTGTGAGTCTGACTGTTGTGTTGACGGACCATTATCTTTAGCTGTGCTTTTTTCAATGCGCTGGCTGTGAGTGTGAGAGTGACTGTTGTGTTGACGGACCATTATCTTCAGCTGTGCTTTTTTCAATGCGCTGGCTGTGAGTGTGACTGAGAGTGACTGTTGTGTTGACGGACCATTATCTTTAGCTGTGCTTTTTTTTAATGCGCTGGCTGTGAGTGTGAGAGTCTGACTGTAGTGTTGACGGACCATTATCTTCAGCTGTGCTTTTTTCAATGCGCTGGCTGTGAGTGTGAGTGATTGTTGTGTTGACGGACCATTATCTTTAGCTGTGCTTTTTTTAATGCGCTGGCTGTGGATTAATCGTGGTGTATTGTATACGCATGTCCTTGTTAAATGTTACGTCTCCCATATTGCCTGCCCTTCGAGTACGGAGTCGAGAGTTGTATGGTCTTGTCTAGTTTTGTATTTGTTTTGATTATCATCATTCATATTATTAATGATACTGGTAACACCAGGCATGGTAGACCTCCGCAAAAGTTTGAAACAAAATTATTAAAAAATGTATTGAAATGGCATGAAAAAGTGAAAATTTCACTCATTTAATGATTTATTGAATTTTATTGAATTTTTTTCGGCTCCCTGGACCCCCGGCCATTTTCCTTGAAAGCCACTTTGCTCCCACTACCATGCCTGAGCACTTATTAAAAAAACCCCAACTAAATGATAAATTGATTGTAGAATAAATCTTAGTGACAACTACGTCTACTAGTTCTAGTAAATTTGTTAAATGCATGCATTGAATGAGAAAAAGAAACGGTAAAGACATCCTTCAAGTTAAAGCTGTCTTGCAATTCTCAAGTTGTGAAAGATGAAAAAAAAGTAGATTCTCTTCTATATAATCTTGTTTTTATGACTTTTTGTCATTTTGCCCTTTGATTATGTGATATTAATATATATTGAACTGATCAAGTCTTTGTGCGTTCGTAATGTAAATCTATTATTACATCCCATGGCTGTATTTTTTGTGCGTCATTCCAGTTTACTGACTGCTGCAGTGATGTCCCGAGGTCAGACTGAACTGAAATTGTCCGGTTCTGTTCCTCCTTGTCAGGACAAATGTCCTGTTCACATTTTATCTCCAGTAGACTTAGGGTCTGTGCACATTAGATCCGCAAGTTCCGCACGGAAACGACGTTCACTTATATAAGAAATAAGGGTATGGGACTGTGGGTGAGTTTCCGCGTCTGCTTATTTCTTATGGGAAGTGTTTCCGTACGGACCTTGCGGATATTTTGGTATTTGGTATATTCTAGTTACAGAGACTTACCTCTGTGAAATTCGGGCTGCTCTCCCCTGGAGAGCGCGTCACCGCAAGTGCAAGTTGCAACGCCTACCCAGTTTTATTAAAAAAAATTTTTTTATAGGTGGGGGGCACAGGGTGAGGAGGGGTGGAAAACCTAGCTATCAATTTGGCCATACCAGGCAGCGAGATTTCTCCCTGCTCCTACCGACTTTCAACTGCCGTGGGATTTTTTACGTGCGTAAAGCGCACGGGTCAGACTAGCTTTAAGTCCCCATCCGAAGGACGTTCTGTTCAATATTCCTGTCAAACTAGAAAGAAAGGGCGAGGCCGGGATTCGAACCTGGGTCACTCGCGTTGCAATATTTATATGATGTGTGCATGTACCCTTAGTCCTGTTGATATGTGCTAGAGCCAGGTCATTTTGTCCAGTTTTTATTTCAGGACAGTTTGTAACTTTGTTGTATTGCTTATTACTTGTCCACCCTCGGTGCATCACTGGAATAGTAAAAAAAAAGTTTTTTTTCTTTCTCCCAAACTGTTTTTCTTCCTCTTTTGAGTTTGATTGCCCCGTATTTTTCGTAATCAAGGCGCACTTGATGAATATAAGGTCACAGGTGTGTGCGTGTGCGTGCACATATTTTACACTAATTTCAGATTTTGCAACCATACTTTCTTAATCTTACTATATTAATTATTACTAGACATAATATAAGGCTCAGGGGTCTCAGTCTGGGGGGAAACAAAGTATGGTATGTTCCTGTGTGTGTCGGTGACTGTGAGTTGACATGCGTCGTTGTTTGTGTCTGTTTCAGGTGAGCCTAGGTCAGCCTCAGCCTCAGAGCTGTCCTGAGTGTGAGTGGACCCCATGCTGGTCCCACGGGCCCACGCTCTGCCCACCACGCTGACTAACCCGCTCGTGGGACCACCGTGGGAGAGAAATTACCACCGAGAAGATGAATAAGTCGAGAGGTGTATGCTGGAAGCGGTGTTCATTCTTTGGGGGTCTATGAAGCACTAAAATTCTACAGGACTCTCTAAAAGAATGCGCAGGGGGTCCCAGGGATGCACTAGGAATATTCTTTTTAGCATTCGCTATGCCCCTGGGACTCTATCCCGCCTCTAGGACCCTATAATGTAAGTGAAGGAGTCCCCGGGACCCCTTGTTTTGTGGGACGTTTGGGAGCCCTGAGCACATATGTGCGTGCGTCTATGAGTTTGAGGCTCGAATCTCCCCATCTGACGCAAAGGATTTCGGACCAGTGTGTCGCAAAATGTCGCAAGTTTTGTTTTTACATGATGCACACTGCAGCACAGTTTAAAAAAAAAAGAAGTTACAAATGTATAAACTAATAAAGAGAGGCCGAGTAAAATATCCCAGTGACCCTCTGAAAAATGTAGAGGCGTATTTCGTGCGCCAATTCTGACCCCCTGATTTTGAACATAGAATGAACACTGCACAAGGTACTATCTTTCGACTTGAGTGAAAGCCAGAAGGTAACTTGGGCTGCTCTCCCATGGAGAGTGCGTCACCGCAAGTGCAGCGCCTACCCTTTTCTGGGGGTGGGGTGTGACTTGGAAAACTAGCTATCAATGTGGTCATTCCAGGCAGTGGGATTTCTCCCTGCTCTTACCGACTTTTAACTGCCGTGGGATTTTTACGTGCGTAAAGCGCACGGGTCAGACTAGCTTTAAGTCCCCATCCGAAGGACGTTCTGTTCAATATTCCTGTCAAACTAGAAAGAAAGGGCGAGGCCGGGATTCGAACCTTGGTCACTGGCGCTGCAGTCGCGCATTGAGCACTTTGCCGCCTTTCTTCCTAATCTTGACATAATACAATCTTTATGGCAACAGGGCACATGAATATATCAATTATCACTTCATTGTTTTTGTGATATTACTTTCTGGCTTTCACCCGAGGAGAATGGTATCCTACCAATCTGGCGTACACCCCTCAGAATGTACCCTACTTTTCTGACCATAAGGCGCATCCCCCAGAGTCACATTATAAGGCGCAGGGGTTCCAGTCTGTGGAAAAAAGTATCGCCTTATAGTCTGAACAATATGGTGGCTAGTTATAGTAGAAGAGCTTGGCAGGCTTGTGCGCCTTTTATCATTGCACCAGCTCTAAAATTAAGGACCCACCAGATCACGTGACAAAATCACGGGTTTCACATGTTTTCCCTCTTATAGCTGGTAAGAAATCTTGTTTTGACCAGGTTTGACTCCCATACAAATGGCCCCAAGTTCGAAACGAAACATTTTAAAGAGCAGCCTCAATTTGAAGTTGAATTTGTATGTGGGTCACAGTTACCCAGAAAAAACCAAGGGACTTAATCGTGGTGGGTCAGTGTCTTTAAAGTCAAACAATCCCTTATGAGAGTTATCCCCCCTAAACAAAGCTACACACCAGGGCCTGTATTCACATTGAGATACTATGAGACTTATCATATCTAAGAAGTCCTTCTAAGGTATCATTCTATCTCAATGTGAACACAGGCCCAGGGCTCTAGCACATGTAACTGTAAAGGTTATAGATCATGCTAGGCACTTAACCCCTTCACTGCCAGAGCAAAGTTGAGAAATCCTTTAAAGTATGAACCTGAGAAGAGACATGTTAGACTCAATCTGACAAAATGGTCTAGAGATGTCTTTCCCGACTTGTCCAAAGCAAAAACCTAGCATTCCAGGACTGTGACATCAAAAGTTATGACATCACCAATGACATCATAGATCCAGGCAGGGAAGGGGTTCAATCTGCAGCATTGCTTCATTGCCTTTTGTGTGGTAACAGGGCTGCCTACCCCCCCCCCCCCCCCCCCCCCCCCCCCTAAGGGGTATTTGTCCCTGGAAACCGTTAAATGGGCACACTGTCCCTGGAATCCACTTTTCTGCTTAGTGTCCCTGGAAACTGAGTAGAATCAAAGTTTTGTAGAGGTCACTTGTCTTGTTAGCTGACCTTACTATTAAGCACAGGAACACCCAAAACAACAGGAACTGTTGACATTGTGTAGAGCAGTCGCTTGTCTTGTTAGCTGACCTTACTATTATTAAGCACAGGAACACCCAAAACAACAGGAACTGTTGACATTTTCTTTCTGTTAGGTTACTGAACACCAAAAGATCTTGAACATAGAAAAAGACTGCCCAAAATATTCAGAGTTGCAGAAATTTTCTTGGAACACGAAATATATTTAATGATGCATGATATCCCTGTGCCTGGAAGTAAGTCTCTGTCCCTGGTTTTTAAGCAGTTTGTCCCTGGAAACTGCAACAGGGGGTATGCAGCCCTGTGGTAAGTCTATATTACCTGTATTAGATGTGGCAGAAAATTTCAAAATTTCTGTAGTGCAACTGCTGTTTACTTTGTTAAAACCTGTTTCCATGAACAGATTAGGTATGGTGGTACCGTGGTATGTTAATCATTTATTGGCCTTTGGCAAATTCTGTTGGGGATAGAGGTAGTATCTACCTGTGCCTAGGCGTTTTTTTGGGGGTTAAATTTTAGTTGTCGTTGACGTACCTTTAAAAGACTGCAGGGATCTTTCCAACAGCTGAAGCACCTTAACACTATGGTACAAAGCATCAGCTAGGGATGAGAACATTACATGTGTGGCCGTATTTTTATTACCCCGCCATGTACACATGCTGTGCAGGCATGGGAATGTTCAGCTTTCAAGCAAATTCCAGCTTTTTGCATCACCCAAGAGAACATTTTTTAAATAAAAACATACCAATTGAGTAACATTTACTTCTTGTGTGTGAATGCAAAATGCATCAGTTCTATTTCTGATGTTGTTTTTAACCCTTTCATCGCCAGCCATCTTTGAGCCAAAAATGTCCATTAAACTTACTTGGCTACAAAAAAGATTTCATCTGCAATATTGTGGGATTTCTCTGTGATATTTAGAATAGAGTCAATCATTACTGTTCAAATTGAGGAACACGATATCATTAAGTAACAGACCCTGATTTGAAGGGTTTTAGTGACATGGGTGTTACATCATTGTGATGCAAAGATGCGACATAGGCGGTGAAAGGGTTAAAGCTTAGATTATAAAAAGAAAGCTTCATCTTCAGGGGGCTTTGTCCCCTGACACATGCTTGTGAGCTGTTTTCACGATTCCTCAATCCCATGCTTGCTGTAGTGTTGATGATGTCTGACGTTGAGCGTGTGCTGTAGCATTGATAATATTGTCTGACGTTGAGCGTGTGGTGTAGCTGACCAGTCTGTCCACAGCAGCTCTAGGTGGCATTGGCATCGGCGCCCAGCTGCTCCTGGCCAACCAAGGAGGTCTCAACCTGAACAGGTCAGTGCCATCGCTGCATTCTGGATCAC